>JANHFL010007074.1:132949-170404 GCA_032468155.1 Oxyrhabdium leporinum | reverse complement strand
TGTGTGAGAGAGAGAGAGAGAGAGAGAGAGAGAGAGAGAGAGAGAGAGAGAGATGGATCCAGTTGTTTTATGCTTCCAAGATATTTGTTGAAGTGGAAAATGTGTGATTTACTTCGAAATCAGAGTGTAAATATAAGGCTCTAACTCAGTGACCCGGAAGGCGTTTTCTTCCAACCAAAGGCATCAGTGGCCCTTCACCTCGTTCGAGGAGGATAACCCTGAAATGTGCAAAGAAGCGCCGCTCAGTTGGCGGCGGCTGAAGGCTCCAGGGTGACTGCGAAGCTGACAGATGCCAGGCAGGGCATGAGAGCTGCCTCACGCCGGGTCGCTGCCCATTCAGCCGCTTTAGCTGTCGTTAAAAGACCAGCTTCCCCACCCCACCCCCACCTGCGGCCTTAGCACGAGAACCGGCAAGTCCTGGGTCTTCCCACCCAAAAGCAGCAGGCGCCCGGTGGAAAGCGGTCTAGCTGGCGGCACGAGTTATTGACCCCTCTGAGAGAGAAAGAGGCCCTTGAAAAGAAAGAAACCTCTTTCCGTCTGGAGAAGAGGCTCTCGAGGGAACTTTGAGCGAAAATCTCCTCCACCCCACTCGAAGGCTGCGCCCGCGCTGACCCTCGACGGTCCGGATGGGGTCTGCTCCGGCCCCCACTTCCTCTCCGCTAGAAGGACCCCGAGCAAACAGCTCTCCACCGCCGCTGGCCGTCCCTGCTCTTATCGGGCCTCTCCGAGTTAGAGGGAACGGAAGACCGGCCTTCCCCTGAATGGCGCCGGTCCCTCTCCCTTCTCTCAGTTGGTCCAATCCGGACCGCGGGCTAGGGAGGCGAGTGTTTTTCATGGGCCTGCTTTCCTTCCAGCAAAAGCCCGCCTTCAGCCAAAGCCGGACTGAAGCGGGGCAGTGGGGGGCTGCAGTCCTAGTGGTGGGGTCTTTGGAGAGCGTCCAAACTTAGCGGGGGCGATTTTCCTGTCTGTCCTGAGTCAAAATCCCAGCGCTGCAGATACGGAAGCTGCTCTCCCCTCTACGCGGGTCTTGATAAGCGAGAGGGTGTCCTCGAGAAAGGGCGGCGGGGAAGACGCCGGGGAGCATAATTCTTTACAACCGACGGCCAGGCCGGGTAAGGTCACCAACCCTGACCCTGGGCGAGCCGGATTGCTTCAGATGCGAGGAGTCTGGCCTAAGGTTTCCCGAAGGGCTTAGCTGGGCCGCGAAGTTGAACGCACCGGTAAAGAAGCGGTGCGCTCCAGCGAGTAAGCGCTGTGAGCTTCGAGGTCGGTATTTCCGCGGCTCATGCGCAGAATTCATACCGCGCCTTCCCATTTGGCGTTCAAGGCGGCTAATAGTAAATACAATTTAATAAAATAAATAAAGGGTCGGATTACTACGTTGACGATGAACGTAAAGGAAAAAGCAGCCTTTCCAAAGCCTTCCTCCGCTACCCAGGGAAACCTGAGTCGCCTCACGGGGTGGGCCGTCTCGGGACGGCCGGCTTTCTTCCCGCTCTTCCTCAGAGGAAGAGAAAGCCGGCAAAGCCCGCGGGGCAATGTCTGGAGGCTACTTCGGGGCGAGAGTGAGAGGAGCTGGTCGTTGAGGCTCCGGCCAGGCCCCCACCCCCGCCCCCGCCCGCCGTATTCCCCGATCAAAGGCTGGGAGGGAAAAGAGGCAGCCTCTGCTTGCCTCCGCCCCCGGCTCTCTTGACATTCAGGCCACCGCCTTCGCCTGAGGCTTTGCTCGCGGCGTGTTTATCTAGCCTGACGGCGTGATGGATGGCGGAACGCAGAGTTTTAGTACACAAGAGGCCTCTCCGCCGACAGGAGACGCGGCCAAGGCCGACGCTCCTGCCTTTTTCCTTCGGCGGCGCTTCGCGGAGCTCCATGCCTATATTAGGTGGGTCGGGCAAGCTGCCCCTCGCGGGCCGTGGCGCCCGGGCGGACCAATGAGAAGGCTCCCCAAGGGCAGGGTCCCTCCTCCTCCTCCTCCTCGGGGTCCCGCCTTCCTACCTGCCTCCAGACCACAAGCTAAGGCTGGGCGCTTGGCCGGCGCGGCGCCCTTCGGAAGCCGGCGCTCGCGGGGGGCACCGGCCGCAGCTCCGCTGCAGCGTCCACCATGTTCCCGAGCCCTGTGACCAGCACGCCTTTCTCGGTCAAGGATATCTTGAGTCTGGAGCAGCATCCCAGCGGCCTGGCGTCCCTGGAGCTCTCGGCCTTGGGCTCGCCCTCCTCCTGCATGCTGGCCACCTTCAAGCAAGAGTCCTACCCGGCAGAGGACGCCCCTCTCGCCGAGGCCCCGGCCGGCCTGGCCAAAGGCAGCGGCAGCGCTTTTCCCGGCCCATTCTTCGCCAAGAGCTACGTGGAGATAGAACCGAGCAAGGAGCCGAAAGAGAGCAAAAAAGGTAACAGCGGGGGAGGGGGGGGGGCGCAGGACGGTTCAGCGCGGGTCCTCTTCCCGTGTAGCGGGGCCGAAGCATCCTCGGCCAAGCCGTATCCCTGGGAAAGAGGGACTCTTCCGAGGAGGGCATGTCCGGGGAGGTGTCTGCGGGACCAGGCAAGCAAGTGGGTGGGAGTCTGAGCCCGCCTCTGCCTTGCTGGGCCATTTCGTGTTGCCGCTCCGGACGGGGAGAGACTATAGGAAGGTTAGGAGGGAACAGTAACCCAACGTGGATGGCGGTCGATTTCTGGTGTCTGGGAGGGATTTAAGTGGAGCATTGAAGAAGACGCCTTCGATTGGGTTCGGTCTTGTATATAGTCTGTTTAGGGGGGGGGTCATGGCGACGTCTCGCCCCTTCCCTAACGAAGATCCCTCCATATCAATATCCTTAGTCTATGTGGGTGGCTTGCTGTGTTTGTGACAGGTAACTGATGACAATCCAAGTAGACACTGTTATAATACGATTAGTACCTAAAACTACCATAGCTCTTGAAAATGGCTTGCGCCTTTGTTGTAGTCCTTACAACAACCCTTGAGAGTAGTTCAATCTTGCCATATTTACCTGAGAGGAAGAGTATCCGGAATTTGGAATGACTACCCAAGAAAATTTTAGAAAAAAAATCCTCTTCTGACATTATCTTAATCTTAGTGGATCTAAGATCAACTCCCTCCCCCATTTTAAAGGTTAATTATCCAAGAATAAATTAGTCTTTAATTCCCTTGAAGTCCAGAATATTTGGAGACAAAATGTCTTCCCTTAAATTACCCGATTGAGTCCTTCCTGAGTCCTTGTTCATAAATTCTTATCCTACTACTACAACATCTACTCAGCTGCAATGGGACTGACATTCAAAGATGTGTAGGCAATGCACAAGTATTTAGAAACTACAGGGACACCTCGCCACCTCCAAATCCCTTCACCTCATTTTAGGCAAGCCCCCCCAAATAGTTGAAGGGCTAATATGAATACTTTAAGGAGCACTGTGATTTTTCATTCTTCAAAATTCAATGAAAGTTTTTGTTTTTATTAAGCATGAACCTATTTAAACAGCTGAGTTTAGTGATGATATTGTTACTAAATGTTTACTGATAAGTTCTCCTTTCAAAGTAGGATATACAGTATACTCAGGGTTCCATCAAAACAGTTGTTCCGGTAGTACAAAACTGGTTATTTCTACTGAGAAGCAAATCTATTGAGTTCTTTGGATTCGCTCATGGCTGAAAATGTCTTAAGTTTGCATCCTAAGACTGTTGAAAATGTGTTCTATTTTCTAACCTGGGAATATCCCACTGATCCCAATGTGTTTGCTTCTGAATACACAGGAATGGGTTTGCAAATTGTGCCACTCCCTTCCTTTTATCGTGGTTCCCACTTCATTCTCTGGCCTCTAAAGACATCTTGAGACTTTGGGATAGATTTTCTCTCCCAACTGTTATAATAAATGCAAGAAAGAAAGAAATAACTCTCATGAACTGGATTTTTCTGGAACAGATTCTTGTGCAAATATGCTAATTATCTCCCCCTGAGATGGAGTGAAAGTTTGAGGTCATCAAGCCAGGAGAATGACAGTACATACAAATGTTAAGTACTTTTGGAGCAATTCTTTTCTGGCATTAATCTTGCTCCCAAGGTTATTGGAATCAAGCTGAACAAGGATCCCATTTTTGATCCCTTAAACTGCCACCTTTTGCACACTGACCTGGGAGAAGACCCCAACTTCTCTCCACATAAGGTGCGGAGAGACCAAAGGTATTTCAATGGAACGTATGGCAGTGGGTACCAACCTCCCAGAATCACTAGGGATTTTCATTTAATCTCTATTGGAAAATGAATCAAGGATCCTTCCCATTGACATTTCAGGGTCTTTAACCTTTTCAAAGTGAGAACATTCAACCACCGGAGCATTTACCTTGTGCTGTTCGCAGGAAATAATTTGTTCGGGAGGTATTAGAGCTGATCTGCGTCTTTCAATGCTGGCCCCAAACACCTGGCTACAATGCTCCTTTTCAATGTCCCCTAAGTAAATCAACTGAATTGCCTTTGAACTTTTTAATTAGCAATCTCCTCTACCATGGAATACAATAGAAAAAAGACTATCTGGCACTCAGGGTCCTCAGTCTTCCGATTTCCAGCTTAAAGTAGTTACCAACTTTCTCCTCATTGGTTTACTTGAAGCCTGTACTGAAATAGCACCCATCGACCTGAAAGCTGGTGAAAGGAATATCCCTGTTCAGGAGGCCTATCTTTTGGCTGGAAGGAAGGAAATCCTTAATTCTTTCATCCTCCTTTCACTTCTCAGGAAGGAATCAGAACTCAATTAATGGTGTGACTCTGCTTCTGGGAAACACCCAGCTTCTTGACTTTGTATATTTATCCTGGTATAAGCCCTAGGCGTCAGCAAAAATCAACCTATGTAGATCCCATTACACATATACTTTAAATTATAGAAATTAACAAAACAAACCATGATGTGCCTATATACAATTAAAATTAGTTTAATATTCAGCAGCCCTTTGCATTGATTTCAAACCATTTTACTCTCAAGTAAATGTTCACAGGATTGGGGACTGAAGGGTGTTTGGGAGGGTTTGGTGGTTTTTTTTTGCCATCTGTAATTTCATTTATATCTGAAGTGGAAAAAAGTTCTGCTAATTTCAGTCTGTTTCTGGGAGCATGCAAATTAAAATCCATGCCTAAACCCAATTCACATACTGGACAGAGAGTTGGATTGTTTAACTTTAGCTAATTGTTTGTTAGTTACAATTGGCTGGATACACACAGCATGCAACAAAAGTATTTTTCAAGTATAAGTAATAGAGAAATAAAACCCTGGGTGGTTTTTTTTTCATTGACTGCATTATTTAATGGAGCTGGTTGAATTTGAGAAGGTTTGTTACTTACAATCACAATAACAAATGGTTGTAGTAGCAAATAAGCTTAGGCATCTATGATCTGGAAGGAATTGTGTATATTTCAGTTCTCAGCCTTGCTTGGAAATTAGACTGGAGAAATCCTTTTTCTCCCTTATTTTGCCCAAATCATTTTTACTTGGTTAAATAAATCCTAGGGATTTCCATAGAGATTGTTTCCAGAATTTTTCTAAAATGAGTGGTCATTTTCCTGACCCACACAGGCCAGTTTCTGTGGGAGCAAATCAGCCAAAGTTAAGCACTTGAAACTCTCAATTTTCTTCAGCTGGGGAAATTAGAAGTTTCTGTGGGAGCAAATCAGCTAAAGTTAAGCACTTGAAACACTCAATTTTCTTCAGCTGGGGAAATTAGAAATCGTATCTCACTTCATTTGTTCTCTTACTTTGTTTGATCTGTGACTCTCATATTAAATAGACTTCATATAGTAGGATTACATAGTGCAATTTCTACTGAACTTCCAAGGATGTTGGTACTCAATATTTCTGTGTGTAGTTGACTTAGCTCCAAAACACATCTAAGGAGGAATGTGTGTGTTTCTGTTTTAATGAATACTATCGATTCAAATCAGGCCAGCTTTATTGACTTACGGTTGTCCTTTGATCTGCAATTTTAGGGAAGGAATGCATGCCATTTATTTTGGAGTTGTACTGGAATAATTTAGACTTACTTTTAAACATCCCTAATTTCGACAGCTCAGGGGAGACAGAACGAAGCAAAAGCGATCAAAGCAAACGGACAAATCGTCAGAGTTCCGTAAGGAAGGTTAGACTAGAAATGCTCAGGGATGGGCGGCGCCGTTCACGGCCAGCCTGAGGTGTAAGATTAGGGATTCTTGGTGCCGATTACAATCCATCCACGGAATTCACGTCCCTTAGCGTGATCTATCTACAAGGCAGCTGTAGAAGTCGGCTGAGCATAGCAGACGAGAAAGAGAGAGCGAGCGGTAAATGCCATCACCCCAAAGCGAAGGAAGGGAAGCCTCACCGGGCCCGGCAGGGGACAAGAGCGGTCGCGGGCCGGCGAAGGCTCTTTTCTAAAGCTGCTCTCGCCTCCACCCTCTGATCGCCGGTTCGGTTTCTCTGTTTTTTGCCTTCCCGCAGAGCTCTGCGTCCTCTCGAAGTCGCTGGAGCAGGAGAAGCGGGACGTCGAGGAGGCGGAGCGGCCCCGGCAGAGGAAGAGGCGGAAACCCCGCGTGCTTTTCTCGCAAGCGCAAGTCTACGAGCTGGAGCGCCGCTTCAAGCAGCAGAAATACCTCTCGGCCCCGGAGAGGGACCACTTGGCCAACGTGCTGAAGCTCACCTCCACCCAGGTGAAGATCTGGTTCCAGAACCGCCGCTACAAGTGCAAGAGGCAAAGGCAGGATCAGAGCCTGGAGCTGGTGGGCAGCATCCCGCCGCCTCGCCGGATAGCCGTGCCGGTCCTGGTCCGCGACGGGAAGCCCTGCCTGGGCGACACGTCCCCTTACAGCTCGCCCTACAACGTCAGCCTCAACCCCTACAGCTACAACGCCTACCCGGCCTACGGCAGCTACGGCGCCGCCGCTGGCGGCGGCGGCGGCGGGGCCTGCAACGCCAGCTACAGCTGCAGCTATCCGGCCGTGCAGAGCGTCCAGCCTTCGACCGCCGCCGGAAACTTCATGAACTTCAGCGTGGGGGACTTGAACCCGGTGCAGACGTCCATCCCGCAAGGGAACGGCGGCCTTTCCGCGTTGCATGGTATCCGAGCCTGGTAGGGTCAGAGGGCCAGAGGCCTTCCGGGGGCAGACTCGGATGGAGCCCTGCACCTCCTTCGGAGAAGCGGCCTACGCGATTGTCCCGGACATCAGAAGCCGAGAGAGAGCGCCCTTTTCCGCGCTGGGTGGGGCCGAGGAGGTTCTCCAGGCCTTTGGACGGGGAGGGGGGGGGAGAGAGCGCGGAAGTGGGATCGCCGACTACTGCTCCAGCTTTCGACGGGCCACTTCGGATTTCCGTAGGACCGAAGCCTCATGGAGGCCTGGGTTCTGGATAGATCGCACCTCGGTCCAAAGACAGGACGTGGCCGGACCTGTGTCCCTTCGCTCCCGCTTCGAAGTTACGTCAACAAAGACTCCCGAAGTCGCAGAGCGCTTGGCGTTAACGGGAGGGGGGGGGAGTTTCGTTTACCAATCCGCGCCTCTTTCCCACTTTTCAAAATAATACAGCTAAATCTGCCTATAAACCGCGAAGGACCTTTATCGAATCGACTTCCTTTCCTTTTTCCGTACCAGCAGAGAACACGGGCGCACCCCACTTCTTTTCACCATTTCTTCAAAAGCCCGGGTTGCCAGTAGGCCTTTGCCTTGCGGGAACTATTCCTGGTTGGTTGGTTGGTTTTCTTTGAAAGGCGGCCGTACTTGTTTTCCGATGCGATGCGAGGCAGACGCACCACCGCCCGGCCCACCCCGGGAGAAGGCGCAGCCTGTTGTGATCCCCCTAGAATTCTGCACTAAATCGGTTTGCTGAGCGTATGAAATGCACTGCCCGGCCGTGGCGTTGATATAGGTGACTTCTTTCGGGATGGGGGAGGGGGTGTTGGTTTCTGTACCCCAACAAAAAAGAACTGATGTCATGTCATTAAAAAGAGTGGCTTGAATTTGGGCTGCTTGTGTGTCTCCTTGGCGCTCGATTGCAAATCGGTTTGCTTTTAGTTGGAATGAAAGTGGGAGAAGCCCCCGCTTCGGGAGATACGATTCTCACAAGTCTAATATCCCGCCGTCCAGTCCGAAGGATGGGCTTCTTGTAACTCGCAAAGCCTGTAAAGTCTCACTGAATGTCTTGGGGTGTAATTACTCCTTTTGCTTACTGTAGGTCGGTAGACTCGCAAGGCCTCCCGCTGTTGGGATTTCCAAGGAATTTGCAATGAAATAGAGTCAAAGCAACAGCAGCGCAGAGGCTTAACCCACGCGGGTGGCCGAGTCCTCTATTTGAAATCACAGGCATAAAAGCATTTAAGCGCATTAACGTAGAAGTAGGCCCTAAATATCGGTACGCAAAGAGACCTATTTGCATAGTCGATGGCGCTCTGCTCGAAAGGGTTGTAAACAAAAGGGATTTTAGTCCTGTACTAAGCAGGGCCTTAGAATGGGGGTTGCAGTCCGATGCGCTTTTTCTCGAAAATTATTCAGGCATTTATTAACCAACGGCTAGTTTAATGCAACCAGCATCTAATTACCGTAATGTGCGGAGAACGGCCATCAAAAGCGAAAGAATATCCCCGACTGTCACATTTTGAGCGAAACCACCCGAAGTCCATAAGGCCGCCTGGCACGTACAGACAACAAGCCTCCCTCCTCGGGTTAGCGCACCAATAACGATACCTAGATTAGTGATGAAATAACTCTGATGACACTATTCCGACATGATCGACCCTTTGGGCTGCTAATCCGTTTTAATGTGTAGTAGTTTTAACGTTTGTAAGCTACCCAGAGTCGTCTCTGGACAAGATGACCGGCACAGAAATTTAATAAAGTACCCAGACGATTGGACTCTACCTGAGGAGCGACGGGAGGCAATGAAGAGGCAGTCCACCAAGCTGTTTCTAGGCGGTCTTTGCAAATCAGGACCCTTCCAAAAGAATCGAGCCTTTTAACTCGAATCGCAGAATTGCCAGTTAATTAACTCAACCGTGTTCGCTGAGCATCCTTGGGAGCTGGAGACCGAAGGCAACTGACGAGAAGCTAGCCAGGGAATGCCGCCTGACCGTGAAGGATGCTGTGCTCTGCAATTTAAAGCAAGTCGGTAAAGATAAAGTAAACCCCACAGTCGAAAGAAACTGGTTGTTGTTGTTCTTCCTCCTCCTCCTCCTCCTCTTCCTCCTCCTCCTTCGACAATAGAGTCAAACTTCTCGCAATCAAACTAGCTTACTGGGAATTATCATACAGCTCTGAGATTTCCTGGTGGCGTTTCATCCAAGTTCTAGCCAGATCTGGTTTGATTCCTGACAGCAGAAAAGCTGGCCGGCTACCGTCCCTGTCAATTTGCTATCGCCCTCCAGGTGTACCTTTATTGCTTACCGCGATTCTCAAACAGCTGCATTCGAGAGGCATTGGATTCGTTGCCATGCTTCCCAATGAATGTGGCCATTGCGGAAGTGGACGGTAGGACAGGTAAGCCTTGGAAGGCGCCGACTTTCGTGAAATTTGGATAATATTCTGAGGAAGCGGAACTGGGCTTCTTTAAGGCTGGTCACTTGTACCGGCAAGCCCTTTCCTTAGACGGCCAAGCAAGCATTGCAACGTTAACAGCCCCAAACCAAGATCGGCAGCTTTGACCCTACGACTCCAGAGTTCCCGCGGGAGACAGTCCCACCGGCTTCAAGGACCTTCGGCACAACTGTACACGCGGGGGAAAGGCGAAGCGGAGCCGCTGTGGAGTTTACCGGCGCCTTTAACCTTTCCAACGACAGACGACGACCGCCGTCTTAAAAATAACCTCCATGGGGCGTACGACAAGACAAGGCCGGTCGCCGCAGGCAGGCGCTGTCCCCACGCCCGAGCTGGACCGATATGCTAAGTCCTGGGAAGCGCTGCACCTTAAATTCACGCCCGGCTCGGCGGCAACGCAGCGGTGCCACCGGCCACACGGTTCTCTGAAAGCTCTCTCGAAATAGGACTCCTCGGGAGGAACGGGGCACCTCCCCGCTACTGTACGGGTGGGCCCTCCAACCATCTCCCGTCCGTCCCACAGCGGCTTTGCCTTCAAGAGGTGGCTGCAGCAGGCGATGGGAGATGGGAGATTGTTGGTGGCTTGCTTTCCCGAGTAGAGCTCCAGGAACGGCCGAAAGGGGCTATGGTAGGAGTCGTCTTCCATATCCTTGGAGGGCGCCGAGGGTGTTTTTTTTGGGGGGGGTGGAGGGATATTTGGGTGGCCCAGTTGAGCAGTAGCAAGGGGGAAGTCGCTACAGTCCAGTGGCGGAGGATCTCCCTTGGAGGGCAGCCCTCCCTTCCTCCCGATTCCCATCCAACTCCTTCGTGGCTGCGAGTCTCCATCCTTGTTTACTGATGGGTTCGATAGCAAGCAGGCTCCCCCGTCCTCCTAATGGCGCTCTGAAGCGCCGACCGACACAATAAGCCTCGGAGCCCCCCAGGATGTTTTGACTGCGTCGGATTGTTCTGTTTGTTGTTGGTGTACTCTCTCGTTCCCATTCCTGACATCCGAGAAGGGGATTTGATCGTCAGCAACCCCAAGCTCGGGACTTCCATCCGGATTTTTCTCTCTCCCACCGCTCCCATTCTAGCAAGTTTTGTCAGATTGAGGCTGCAAAACAAGGAAAAGATCACTTAGGTTGTTTTCAGTTTGGGGAAATTTCCCCAAATAAGCAATTTACCCCAAATAGACACTTCCATGTTCTTCCTCATATTAAGGTAACCTTTTCTTTAAAAAAAGAAAGGAAGGAAAGATGAGATGGCAGAAGAAGTGAATTAAATCAGCCCTATGGTATGAAGAAAGTGGGTAAAGTTTTCTTCACTCCAACCTGGCACAATTTTTTGAAGATAAACTTGGAGCAGGCAAAAAAAAATCCTACTTATTCGGACAGCCTCTCTGGAGTGGAGTTCAGTACCTCAGAATGAAGTGATAGTCCCTAGAATCTCCGTCGCTGAGAAGAGATAGCTACCGAAGGGCACAATTGTTTTTTATGAGTCAAATTCCTACGGGCCCTGGTTAAAAAACAGTGAAAAGAGCTGGTCTAGAACTGATCAAATGGCTCTCTGCCTAGCTTTGGATTCTTATTTTCACTTGTGATGCACCAACATCTGCAACTGAAAGCCAGACAGTCACCACTACAGGGAAGTAATAAAGACGGAGTAGCCGCTGAGATCTTCTCTATGACTTCATCTGTAAAGGTGAAGGTGAAGGAAGAAATCTTGCCACTGAATAGAGTTTGCTTGTTTGTTTCATACAAAATATGGTAATTGGAGCTTGGTCCTTTGTATCTCAAATAAGAACTCTGGATTGATTTGTTCTGTGATGTGTTTTCTTGACTGTCCCTGGTATTCTTGAGAGTCTTCGCTGATATTCAAGTTCAAAAGCACCAATACTGTTCCTACTCTGCTTTTTCGTACTCCAGCTTTCACTACCATTCTGTCTCCCAGGGAAAATTGTGCCGAATTGCCTGCACAATTCTGATCAGGTATAAACATGTCACAGTATTAGGTATCTTTCCCAAGACCCTCATTGCGATTCTACATTGTTCTTGCTAGTCGCAAAGTCATGTCCGACCCATATCTATCCCCCGGAGTCCATTTAAGCTCATGCCGACTGCTTCAGTGACTCCTATCCAGCCACCTCATTCTCTGCCGTCTCCTTCTTCTTTTGCCCTCAATCGTTCCCACCAATAGGCTCTTTTCCAATGAGTCCTTCCTCCTCATTAGGTGGCCAAAGTATTTCATCTTCAGGACGTGGCCTTCTAAAGAGCAGTCAGGGTCGATGTCCTCTAGGACTGACCAGTTTGATCGCCTTGCAGTCCAAGGGACTCACAGGTGTCTGCTCCAGCACCATAGTTCAAAGGCCTCAATTCTTTGACGCACAGCCTTCCTTATGGTCCAACTTTCACAGCCATGCATTGCAACTGGGAAAACCACGCACTTTTGTTGGCAGGGTGATGTCTCTGTTTTTTAGTATGCTGTCTAGGTTTGCCATAGCTTTCCTCCCCAGGAGCAAACGTCTTTTAATTTCTTGGCTGTAGTCCCCATCTGCGGTGATCTTGGAACCCAGGAAAATAAAATCTACATACCTAAAATAGATTCTACAGTAGCCTTTCATGATAGTACATGATTTACTCTTGATAGTTGATCTTAAAAAGCAGAAGCTATCCACCACTTCGGTACTTTATCTTCATTTTCAGTTCTGAAATGGATTTCCACTATCTGTTATCATTGGATTTGATATCTGTTATAATTACATACTCTGATCTTTATATTTAACTTAGTCCCTTTACCTTCATTACTAGAGCTGGCAAATTTTTATATATCAGAGCAGCGTGATCAGCATAACACATATTACTGAGGTTTCTTTTTCCAATTTTAAAATCATGCTTGTCTTTCAATTCAGGTGCTCTCAAAATATATTCAACACATAGGTTGACTAAATAAGGGGACAGTATACAGCCTTATCTCACTCCTTTGCTGATCTGGGGGCTGGTCTGTTTTGTCATGGTCTATCTGGACTGTGGTCTCCTTCTCCTGTATATAGCTTCTAATGTGAACCAAACTGAGGGTCTTTGCTATGTTCAAAGAATCACATAATAACTTCTTTTTGTGTTCTTTGACTTTTCTGATTATTTAGAGTGCAAGAGCAATAATATTTCCCATCCACCAGCCTTTTCTTAAAATCAGCTTGAACATCTGGCATCTCCCATTCCATCAAGGGCTCTAATCTGTGAGGGATGATCCCAATAATAATTTTGCTAGCTTTTGAAATTAACAATCTGGTGCAATAATTTGCAGATTCTATCAAACCTTGTGGGTTCTCTTTCTATAAACTGAGCTTTGATTTGTTGTCCACTGTGTCATTTACCAAATTTTCTGACTTAATTTGATTAGAACTTTGCTGATTCATCTTCTATTGCTTTCCATGTTTCTGTAATGTTCAACCAATTCCTGAAGCTTCTGACTTGGCAATTATTGGGATGCTTCATCCTCAAACACTGGATGTTCTTATAAATATGGAGTATACACTAAAACATCTTGGTTTTGACATCCCTACTGTACAGAATTTTAAAATAGTTTTTCTAGCTCAGTTTGATCTTCTTTTGGAGATCTTTCGGAAGGCTTTTTTGTTTTTTTATATCTGTTTTTATTTTCAGTGTCTTATAGATACTGTTGTAATACTGTTCCTTATCTCTTCTAACAGCTCACTGAATTTTCTGGTTACATTTCTTTTTGGCATCTTTGTCTTTCCTGGGTTTGGCTTTTTCCCCAGCAATTTCTACCATTTGACTGAGATCCAGTTTGTTTTCTTCTCTTTCTTGATCTTTTCCACATTAATTCTTAATAAATTCTTTTGATTTTATTCCACAGTTCCTATGGTTACCTGCCAATGAAATTCAGAACTTCAAAGCAATTCTTGATGCACTCCTTGAAAATTGTGGTTACATATTAAGAACATATCATGGAAACCAACTGGAATTCTTTTATTTTAGCTTGGCTTCAAAATTACACAGATGTAATGTGTGATTTCTTTCATAATCAGCTCCTGGTCACAATCTTATCATTAAAGTTGAGTTCTTTCACTTTCTTGTACCAATAATATAGTCTGTTTGACTTCTGTGTGTTCCATCTGGTGTTGTCCATGTATACAGGCAACATTCTGGTTGTTTTAAGAATGTTTTAGCAATGAAGAATTCATTAGATAAGTAGAAACTGATAAGTCATTCTCCAATTCTGTTTTCTAGGCTGTAAAGTCCAACTACATTTTCCTCTTTACTGTTTCCAGCTTTGGCATTCTAGTCTCATTGCTTTTACTTCTATGCTCTATTTATTTCATATTGTAGTTGACCACAAAAATAGAAACAGATTTATATTTTAAAATATTTAATATTTTTATTCCTAACAGTGAGCACAATTATCCAGTGAAACAGGTTGCCTTCAGAAGTTGTGGGTGCTTCATCATTGGAGGTTTTTAAGAAGAGAAAGTGTATAGGGTCTCCTGCTTGAGCAGGGGGTTGGACTAGAAGACCTCCAATGTCCTTTCCAGCTCTAGTCTGATTCTGATAAAATTTCCTCTAAAATATAAATTATGCTTTAAATGGCCAAATGGTGGTTGGAGCATACAGTTGGATAACTATGATAATTCAGGGCTGTCCTCCAGTCTAATTGCTAATATTTGGTCTCTGACTGCAATATACCCAAGTACTGTATTTATTATACCTTCCTGAATACAAAAGCAATATGGTTCTATTTTTTTGTTTTTCATGGTAGTAAATAGTGAGATCTTCTGACTGAAAGTGTGCAATTCCAGCCCACTCAGATTCACTGATGACTACGATATTAATGTCAACTAGTTCATCTTCCATTTGAACTGTTGATCTATCCCATATTCATGCTTCCTATAGTCCATATTCCCACTGAAATTCCGTCTTTGTACATTTGGATTGTTTTTCTTCCTGCACAGCAACAACGGGAACTAGATTTCCCAAATGTTTTAATTTATTCATGTCATATATAAGACTCACTTCATGCAGAAATCCTCAGCTGTACCTCAGTATTTCTGGACGTATCTAGTGTTGGGAAAACCGAAAGGAAAGAGAAGAGAATGACCAGCAGCAAGGTGGATGGACAGAGTTACCTACCTTACTGGTCAGCAAGGTGTTACTGAGTTTGGAAGACCTGAAAGACCAGGTGAGCGACACAGATCAGGAAGAAAATCCAGTTGCACAGTCACTGAGAGTCAACGATAATACAATGGCATATATCCAGTCAATCAATTGACTTTCCCAGTAGCACGTTGAATGTCATCTGATCTGAGTGATCTATATTGTCAATCAATTTCTGGAGGCAGGATAGCAAGACTTGTAGCGAGGGGCGTCCTCACTAATGAAAGGGTATAAAGCTCTAGAGAAAATGGAGATTTCTCTAATTTTTCATTTAAAAAAAATCCAGATAACCCCATGTTGTTTTATCCAAAGTATTTATGATTATTTATTTAAATGTTGAAATTACCTATTATAGAGTGGAGTTAAGTTAATAACATATTTATGCTCCATTCAACAAAATGGTCTGGTTCACCTAATAGAGAAAGCCATTATCTACATGACAATTTTGAAAAAAGAAGTGAGTAATTCAGAGTTATCTGAACCCAAACTTGCTAACTTACCGCCAAGTTAATATTCCAGAAATATAGCTCTGTATAAAATCTGCAATGCTCTGGAGGGAGATGGGATTGGATGGAAGGCCTCCTGCCTATTCCTAGAGATTCTTAAGGGAAATGTCTTTCCCTCCCTAACCCAAAATATTTTACTTCCCATCACAACAGGGTTAGCCTGAGACTTAGTAACAGAGTAAGAAAATGTTGGAGTCTCCTTAGATAATGACTGAAGGAGAGGTGAGATCTGCAGCTGAAAAACTGACAGGAACAACTTCAGCCTAGCAGTGGTTCAAGGAGAAGGAGATCTTGGCCTGCAAGGCCTAGGAGAGACAGTTAAGAGGGGACTGCAGCAAGCCTCCAAATAAGGTGGGCATTTGTTCAGGAGCTGACATTTAATTCACTTTACCTATTCACATCTTAACAAACAATCCATGAGAAGATGGACAAGCAGAGGTGCTACAGTACTGGTAGATCTTCAGGTGGGTCTAAGTAGAACAAAATTTGGAAATAATTTAAAGCAAAAGAAAAAAAATTTTTAATGCTCTCTGCTCCTCTAAAAAGATGCGGCTTTTAAAACTCTTGGATGAGAATGGAATCCCAGTGAGCATTTGTGCAGACACACCTCATTCTCCAATTCTAACTGCTTTCTGAACGATTGTTTTCCATAACTCTCTTTTTAGGTTAGTCAGTACATATTGTAAACCATGGGCGTCCGACCTTGGCAGTTTTAAGACTTGTGGACTTCAACTCCCATAATTCTTTAGTTAGTTATACTGGCTGGGGAATTTTGGGAGTTGAAGTCCACAAGTCTCAAAAGTTGCCAAGATTGAACACTTCTGCTGTGGATAGTGTATAGCCTATGGTTCTCACAGAGACATAGGTGCTTGTATGAAAGTTTCAGAAGGCTCTTCAGACATTAGCTGGGAAAGAAGGAACGATCATAGCTAGGAATAGATGAAAAAAACAAACTAACAAAGGACAACACTCACCAGGGATCCAGAGAAAGCACTCGAGCAGTGGATCCTGCTGGAAACAGTTTATTGTCAGCATACTTTTTTATGAAGAAAACACTATCGTAGTGTTTTCTACATCCGAGCCTATTGTATCGTATAGGCATACATCCTAAGCCTGGATGTATAAGTACAGTTTGAAATTGCATGACATTTATTTTCTACTTCCAGAATTTCACTATTTTATTAAATTATTTGTTTAGCTCTCAGTTCTCCTATTTGTATGTTTTTAACTGTTCCTTATTCGTAGTTTGTTGGTTATGTTTATATTTATTATTCATCTTGGATATTCCTGATGGCAACACAAAAAATTCTGGTAATATAATTAACAAGTTCCTTGACATATTTCCTTGCATCCAACTATAATGATCGTATCCCAATATGCATTGATTTGTGGATTCCAACAGCCATAATTTCTATTTCTAGAGGCCAAAGAGGGATCCTGAAATTGTAGAGGTGATTTTTTACAATATTCTTCTGGTGATTATTAAACCTTGAACTGCATGACATTGAAATTAAATCAAAATACATTAGGCCACCCTCAATCCGTGCGATTACTTATGCGTGCTTTTCAATTGCCTTTAATATCTATTATAAGCTACATTATATATGATCTCAGATTTAAGACGCCAAGGCATTACTTCAGGCTATAAAAATGGATGCAGAGATTTTGTAAATGTTTGACAAACGAATGGAACTTCCACCCTAGATTTGCACATTGATTAACAATGAACCCTGAGACAATCGCATTGCAAATGCATGTTTGGCTAATATCAACATTTGTTGGAATATGTATTCTTATGAGACAAGAACTTTATATCATGGGATCATTGCTTCTACAGTTACTAGAGATGCCTATTCAGCTTCGCTAAGTGTTAAATTTCTGTGTGGAAAGTTGCACAGGCCTCATACAGCACCTGGCAACATCTGTTGACACATCAAGGAACAGCTGAGCTTTTGAAACACTTTTGTTTTGAAATATAACCAGCTGGCAGACTTCATTCCTCTTCTTTTTATTCCTCTATACTTCCTTCTGCTCTCCTTCCCTTGCTCGGTTTATTTTAAGGCAACATTTTTCCTCTGAAGCATCTCCTGGCTTTCAAAGTCCACTCCTGGGAGCCAGCAACACAGCATGTTCTCCACAAAAGCTAAAAGACTTTGTCTTCCTTTTTTTTTTCCCTTGCACTTCCTTTTTTCCCCATATGGCTCTTTCTTTGGAAGCAGAAAGTGTGTGCCGGATAGAAAACTAGAATGTATATCTTTCTTCATACTAAGGTCTTCACACCAGAGACCTATTTCTTCCAACTCTCTTATGGACAGCTGTTTCCAACAATGCACTGAGATCAAGTTTAGAATTTTGTTGTGCAGAGATCAAGGTCGAGTTTAACAGAGGGACAGATGTCAAGGGCTGGAGAGAATGCAAACAATTAGCTCCCACTTATATCATCACATTCATTTTAGATTCATCTAAAGCATTTATTGCAGACACATCACAGATTTTCTTGCCATCTGAAAGTAAGTATGGGCTCTGCCACAGGTGCAAAGGGAAGGGATGTGTCCATACTTACTACTGATACCATCAGAATGGTGGGAAACGAAGCTGGGAGATGGTACTTTGGCCACACATCCCTCAAGTGAGACCAATATTTAATCATTTGCTATTATGCAATAGTATTGGGTGCTAGTCCTCATGAATGATTCTACCTTTGGGTAGGGATCATAGATTAGGAAAGCAGTCCTACACCAGCATTCTTGAATACTCATTATGACTAATTTTTTAGTTAGACTTTTGTGCAGGTTACAACACGAGCAACCCAGTCGAGGGTAATCATTAAATCACTGCAGAACAAGGATGAAAGGGTATTGCTGCCATGTGGTTGCCTCTACTTTTCCACTGCACTCCATGGTTACCTTTTGTCACAGGGTCCTTTGGAAAGCTTTGACAAATACAAACAGTAATTATAAGGCATCCATTCACACAGTTTTTGAAACAATGGCAAATTCACAATTCCCTTTATTGGCAGTTCATGCTGTCCCTAGCAAGAAGATTCTATGATTCTATCAAAGACTATGCTATGGAGAACGCAATTTAAAAAGACCAAACCAAATGATAATTAAATAATAATAATCAAATAGAACAAATCAAGACAGAATTCTCATCTGAAGCACAAATGACCTGACTCAAATTATAATATTGTGGACACATTAAGAAAATACCCAGCTCCCTTGAGAAGTTCATGATGCTGGGATTGGTGGAAGAAAAAAGAGGACAACCACAGTAAGATGGGTGACAACAAGTGCACCTTTGGAGGACCTCAAGGTCCAGATTGGAAACTAATCACCCTGAACAATGTAGATAATCAATCTTGGGATCACTAAGAGTTACAATCAATCACTCAAAAAGGAATGAAACTCATTTTCCTTATGGAGCTATTGATCACACCGCTAAGTGTTTCTTTTCCAGAAAGTAACTCTTGTATTTTAGTGATGGGGTAGGCTGCTGCTGTACACAGGACTTGTTGACCTCAAAAAAATGGGACAATGACACCTCTCCTGCATCCCCCTGTTTTGTGACAACCTGGACATGACTGGAATGAACACGAATGCCTCCCTCTCTCTGAGCCACAGGAGACCATTGTTAGAGCAATGGATGAATGAGGCTCTTTTTGTCCTCATCTGTTGGAGCTGACAACAGGCAAGGCCACTTGGTAGAGCAATTCTCTCACAAACCCAGTGGAAGAAGGACCTGTAGATTTAGCCCCCCACTTGCCACATTAGCCAAAAGCAGCTTGGTACCTTCAAACACAGATCTGCCCGTCTGTGTGTTCTGACTCATAATGTGGTGTTCCTGCAGGGCTGCAAGAATTCGCTCCTTAGTCTGATTCATTGTCTCATCCACAATGAAACCTGTGCACCTTGTCTGAGGAGTCCCAAGCATCAATCTCTACCTTTGGTGGCAGATCACCCACAGCATCACATGCTTGACAACCCTAGAGCCGCCAGGCCATATTGGTGCTCTTCGAGGCATGAAAAGCCAGCATCTCAAAATGCTCACCGGCCTTCTTCTGCTACTTAGTGGGGGTCCTCATATAGGGGATCCTATAGTTCAGGGCTGTCAAACTTGTGTCGTCATGGCAGCGTCACGTGACGTATCACAACGTTTTCCTCTTCTCTAAAACGGGGAGGGCGTGGCCAGTTTGACAGCCCTGTATATGGTTCTACAATCCAGTCTCCGCCCACTGCACTCACATGCAGTTAATAACTCTCCTGTTGGCCTAATATAGGCCCTCTGAGAATTGGTGCATCCATCAGTAAGGATAGTTTCAAACAGGATCAAAAGCACTCAAATCCAAAACCATCTTTAAGTTGTGCAGCAGGGTAATAATAGAGGAAAGCCAAATGAAATAAGCAGGTTCACTAGCTCCAGAGCATCTCTCCCACATTCCCAGTGTGTCAAAACAGCAGGACCTTCCTCTGGAGGAACTAGATGCTTGTTCCCTGAAACAGTACACACATCCCGTTTTCATTGTCGTTGGTTTAATCATTCATGCACACAAGGGATCTGAAAAGCAGATGAGGGGGATCATTAGCTCTGGATTTGCCCCTTCAGGCCTTGGCCTATAAAAACAGGCCAGAAGAGTATTTTCAAGTTTGCCAAATAAAGGAAAATAGGCAAAGGTACTTTCACATCAAAAGCAATGAAGAAATGAAAGGGAAGGGGTAGTGGAAAACAAATATCAGTCCTCTGGGAAGGCATGAGGTGAAAAGACATGACAGGAGCTACAGGCACAACACATCAAGAGGCCTCAAATATGGGGAAGATGAAAAGACTCATCAAAGGCTGACCTAACAATAGAATACTACATCTTTAGTCCAAGAAGATTGGACTTTGAGTATCCTGCAAAGCAACACATTGCAAAATATGGATAAGCTTTATTACAGCTCTCCTTACTCCGGTTTCATGCATCAGATTTCAGACATCTAGTGCTCTGTGTTATTTGTGTGGAGTATGAGTTAGCCAAAACTACATAAGACACACTCACGAAGCATTCAAGAACAGAATAGAATTAGAATAGAATGGAATTCTTTATTGGCCAAGTGTGATTCGACACACAAGGAATTTATCTCCGGTGCACAAGCTTTCATAGTGTACATACAAGCAATAAGTGATAAATCATTATCATAGTCATTGTAAAAATACATTCTTCATAAATCATACATACTAAATAAGCAATATATGTGAAATTCCAAATTAAAACACCAAAGTTAGCTCTGGGTGATTATGTGACTGGGTGATTTTGCCTTCTCTCCACAGTGAGAGTTACGTGCTGATACCTACAGGTACAAATCTAGAGATTGTGTCCTTTCATGGAAGGCTAAGAAAGTAGTCACAGAAGACCAATTTACTCTAGACAGGACCACCCAACTTTTTTCTCTGAAGAAAAGTAACATGTACTTCTATTCACTTGTCTATCAATAATGGTTTCAAAACATCAGGAAAGAAAACCTCTTATCTTTTCATTCATAAGTAGAATCACTTGAATTCCCTTTGTATAGGATTACACAACATCCCAGAAGTCAGTATATGGGGAGGGGGGGGGAAGGCATAGGGGTTATTGATTGAACACATTAAGTTCTTGCATTTAACAAAACATTGCCAGGTGAAATACTAAGGAAATACGTGTTCCCACTAAAAACAGTGAGCCTCTGCCATTCAAATCAATAATAACAACTTTACACTTAAGAACCAATGATTCAAAGCAGATGGTTGTGTTATCTTACCACTCTGAAATGACTATTTAGCTACCTTCAGAATGACTACCATTTCCTTGTCCTTCAAAGAACTCCTTCTGGTGATGGATCAGCTGAGAATAGAGGTCAAGTTTAGGTCTAGTTCCAGGTGCTGGTGGTTTATTGATGTAAGCCAGTTGAAGGTCCTCAGGGATCTTCAGGGAGGTACTAACTTCCAGCAGATGTTATACAAATAACCAGGTTAAAGTGAGTGCTTGTAAAAGTGTAGGTGTGAATTGATGCTAATACTCTAAAGTAGCAGATAATACTACAACGGTCTAATTCAGAGACAATTTCAAGGATCCTTGTACATGGCCACACTGAGCAACAGGTTCCTTAAATACCAGATTATCACATTTTAAAGTGAAAAATAAAAGTTACCATCCCTTTCTTAAATCAATTAAGTCCAAAGATACAATGATGTATTTGCGCCATTGATTATCGAAATATAATCTGTACAATGTTTTAAGGGAAAGCAGGTTCTGCAGGATTTATATTTGAAAGGCTGAATAGACAAAGAATATAAAGACACAGATGAAGTTCAGACTACATCCTACTTAGACATCAGCTGAGTTCCCAAGGCTGCAAAACTCCAGAGCTGCAATTGGTAGGTTCTATATGTCTCTGCTGCCATCTAGTGTCAGTCTAGAGATTTACAATCCAGATCCGGTCACTTTAGAAATCTGTCCTATGTATTTAGAGAAATAAATGGGATTTAGGATGAATTAAAGCAAGATTTTACCCAAACAGGGAAATACTTTTCTGAGTTATTAAGTGATCACCTATTGTACTACATTACAGAATTTAGTACAATAGGAAATCACTCAAGAATTACAGAAACCAATAAATATTTTTCCCAAGACCCCAAGAAATTCCAAGAAAGACCACATGGAGCTCTGTTGGAGGGTCCAATATGGCTCCCAACCCCATTTAAGGCCTGCCGTATTATCCACGTCAGTGGGAATCAGCATCTTGGCCATTGGCCTTCATTTCTACCACCCAAGTTCAACTGTAATTCCAGGTATTGCAACCTCATTTCCTTCACACCTGAGGAAAATTGCAGTAAATTTTTAAAATTACTAGTTTTTCCCCTTAATTTTGTTAGCTACTCTGAATGCTCCTCAGTGTAGAAAGGAGAGTATAAGTCAAATAGATAATAGATAGATTTTATACTTCCTGAGATTATTGTTTGTTACACACACACCCCTACTTTTTGATCCAAAGAAGTTCACTGGCATTGATATTGCCAGATGAGAAGCCCCAAGGAGATTTGTAAGTTTGGGTCATCTTATCCTCTGACTGCAACAGGAAACTTTGCAACTAAGATCTTCACCTGATGAGCCTAAATATTTACTCAGAAAACAAAAATTGCATTGAATTATGTGCAACTTGTAAAAGGACTCAGAAGGAACTGTGCCATCAGAAATCATAAAACACTAACCTCAGGTTGCTTTGAACCAGAACAGGCTTGATTTGAAAGTTATATTGCCCTGCCACCTAGTGATGGAAAGTTCGTGAGTCAGATCTCACAAACGTATGCAATATTGTACTATAACAAGCATCGGAACCCCCTTTAAGGAGGCACAAGGCAAGATCTAACAAAGGATGGTGCTTCCTTCAGATATTGTCAAGCTACGCACTTCGAACAGTTCCAACAAATTCCAGGGAGTGTAATTCAGGCAACGTGCAGATTGTCACCCTATTGTGATATGACCACATTCCTCCACTTCACCTAGCACATTCATAGGCAGCACCAAACTAGGAAAAACTGGGATGCAGAAAGAGACAAAAGCTGAACAATTCTTCTTTGGTTTACACCCCTGGCCAAAATCTACATGGTCAACGGGGACTGCTGGTGATGGGAGGAGAAACTGCATACATAACATTTTGCTGTGCCTAAATGAAGCACAGTGCTTCTCTTTTCCACAATTCTGTATTCCACGGTTGTACTGCTATCACCTCATGTCAGATGGTTTCCTTGAAGAAAAATGGAATCTTGAAACCAGAGTGAAGAATTCACCCATTTCTTTTGCATAAACACTACCTCCTTCATGGAACTGTACTTGGGAGCTGGGAGTGTTGTGCTGTTGCCTTCCTTGATTTCCTGTTACAGTTTGTATCATATTTGCTATGAAAAAGAAGGAGTGGCTTGGCATCTTTGATTAGCATCATTAGCCCTACCTAGCATAGGGCCTGGTTACTGTATCTGCCTGGCCAATTCAACCTGGCAGGATAGGCTCACTCCAGGTTCCTTTGATTTACAATGCCATCTGTTGGATTCTGGAAGTGCATCTTTTCTGTGGCAGCACCCGCTCTCTTGAACAAGGTTGTCCCTGAGATCCAAACAGCCCCCACTCTGCTAATGTTTTGAAGAATCTTGAAAACCTGGCTCTTCTCAGGATTTTGGTAAAGGTGGTTGAAGGCCCCTTTAACCTATGTAGAAATTTTTCCTTTCTTCTCTGCCATCCTGCCATCTTTGCCCTTCTTACCACTAGTTATTCTTCTTATTTTAATATTTTAAGCAATTTGTAAATCACAGAGGTAGAAGTCAGGGGGCATATAAATATAACTCCTCCTCCTCCTCCTCCTCCTCCTCCTCCTCCTCCTCCATTCTAATAGCTCCCAGAGAATGGAATCCGGTGCATGTTCTTAGCTTCAAGCATGTTCTTTCCATTTGCTGCCATTTTTCAGCATTTCTGAGAAAGGAATCTCCCTTCTTAGACAGAAGAATTCCTCCCCTTTAACTTCATTGGTCAAAATGTAACTATCCTCAAGCAAACTCCAGATGGCCCACTGGCAGGAACTCTTGGGAAAAGCAGTGCGGTAGCTCAGGCAAATAAATCAAACAATACACACTCATACCCCACAGGTCACTTTCCTTTCCAACTCACATTGTGCTAACAGCCTAAGAAAATGATCTAGGAAATAACATTTCTTTCCTTCTTTTCCTATGGGTAGGGGTTCAGAAGCAGTGTGGGCAAAATGAAGAGGAAGGCTACTCTTTCTTTCAATAATTGAGCTTAGCCTTTTTTAGTCCATCAAGAAAAGCTACAACTGCAATCCTATCTATTGAAGAAGTCATCTCCTTCACTTGCTTCCATGGGACTGATATTTAAGTACAGTACTAGATGGGGCTGGCGGATTGGACTTCACTACCTGTGTTTCTGCATTTGGGGCTGTTCAGTGGGCAGCATAATCTTGTCTTGGCCTGTCCAAATGGTGGGGTACACCCACCTTTCTGCTGCCAAGCACATCTGGAGCCCAGGCTAGCCAGTAAATGGAAGAAAGCCTCTCATGTCTGGAGTGCACGGAGCTTAGGCCAAGTAGAGAGCCTCTTTGTTTATTTAGAGGAACGTTCTTCCCCTTTTGAGTCCCAGACAAGGTATCTCCAAGGAGGGAGAGGAGCTGCATTCCCATATTTCAATGGGCAATAAACACGTCTGGTTATTGTTAGAGCGACACTTGAAAAATAACCAATATGTCAAGATGGAGGATTGTGGGTCGATGGCAAAAGGGTTGTTAATGTCTACTGGCTTTTGGCTGCACAAGAGGAAAAAATAAAGCTAAGCTACTTTCTTTGGCCTCCACAGTGACAGGGGCTTACTTAAAGAAGCACTATTTTGCTGAGATTTTCCTGCCTTTTGTCCCTCCATTGCTTCTCTTGTGCTATTTTGGAAGAAGGCTTTTCAACCTGCCTTCCATTCAACAAGAAACCAGACTTTGGAAGAAACCAGGACTCAGAGGATGGGCCAGTCCAGGGAGAATTCTTAGGGGGAGCGATTCAATGAAAAGGGAAAGGGAAAGAAACTGCTTGCAATTGCCTTATTGGGGAAAGGAGGATCCCTTCTGCAGACGGGCAGGGCACTCTTGCACTTCTATAATGGTCAACAGTAATGCCATTTTGGCATCATAAATAAGGGTGGTTGCTGAATATCCGGGGCTAATGTGTTAGCTCCAGGATGGCCTGAAAATACCACTGAATCTGATAAGTGAAAAGAGGGGTAGGGGGGAGGTCTTCAGGGCTTATTTTAGAACCACGAGCGAGCTCTTCATAGTGCCATCCATATGTTATAACTGGGTCCTCACTGGGCCCTATCTATGGATCTCTTCACATCTACTGCTATTCCCCCCACTTTGACACACTCATATAGACGCAGACACCCCAAAATATGCTATTCCTTTGGCCAATCCGCATCCTTCCCTCTCCAGCTTGTTCTAAGCCATTGTTCTATGGAATCTTCCTGGTGTGTGGCTGTGGCCACATGTAAAAAGCAAAGGATTAGTCTTCTTTGTTGACTGCCAAGAACCAGGGAAATCAGGAGATTTAGGCAGTTCAAATGGGCATAAAGATTTATTGCAAGCTTAAGCTCTCTACAAGAATCTGAACGACTAATGGCCCAAGCAATTTGACAGTAGATAAGAGTCACAGGAATTCAAGGTGGGCTGGACTTAGATCTCATGTGGACTTGAAGAGCCTCATGACTGATGATGCGTTTGACCCCTCCCTTGGGCTCGGCCTGGTCATCTCCTATATTGGCTTTGTTACAATTCTCTTTAGAAAGTCATCAGCCAACAGGAAAAACATCAATCAGGGCTCTGGGTTCTCTAGGGCAGTGGCCCCCAACCTTTTGGGCATCAGGGACCTATTCCATGGAAAAAGGTTTTTCTGTGGACCGGGGGGGGGTGTCGTCCCACAGATGGGGCTTCTCTTCTTTGCACAGCCCTGTTGCTGGCATACCAGCCCAGTACCAGTCCATAGATCGGGGGTTAGGGACCTCTGCTCTAGGCACTCCTCTAGATGGCTTTGGTTGCCCTTCTTCCCACAACCTGGGGGGGGGTGTGTCTCTCAATTAGATCGCTCTTATAAAGCATGAAATCTAAAATGGACTAGCTGCTGGGCAATCACCTCTTGCTTTATGTGAAGGGGAAATCAGGGAGTGATTGAATCCAATAAATAGAAAGTGACAAAGAAGAAACAATCCGCCCACCCTCAACCTCCATTTTGACATTCATTATTACTGCAGGGTGGGAAAAAATGGGAATATTGTCCAAAATTTGACTTTAAGGATATACTCTGGAAGAGTCTGATAACTAAATCATCTATGCGCAAGGCTGAATCTGCTACTACTCCCACATTTTCATAGCACAAGCTAAGAATTACATTAATTCTGATCTGAAGAAACCAGCACTGCGCAAAAGTCCAGAGAAAAGGGGAATGGCATAGGGTTTGAACAAGAGACATCGAGCATTGCAAGTTCTGTGCAAAAAAGAGAAGAAAGTTTTTAAAGACTTTCTTTATAGATAAGAGAATCTCCATAGACAATTAAGTCTTTAATAAATAAATCTCAGCAATTTAAAGAAGAAAGCTGCTAACTGTAAGGTTCTCCCCCCCCCCAAACTCAGTGAAAGTGCTATTGACTTTTTCTTGTGCCAGCAGAACTGGCATAACATTTGCTGAACCCACGGCTGATCCCTATCCTGATTCTGCTTTGGATTGCCACCAAATAATGATGTTCTGGTTTTGTGTATCCATGGCATGTTCTGCAAGGCCAGCTTGCTTGGAATGTCATAGCAGAGGGAATTCTTCTGCCAATCACAGCACTGCTGATAAATAGGATTGCTATTTATATTAGGAAATGTGGGTATATTTGCTCTACTAATATTGCTCTACTTTGCCCGTACAAGCCTGCAGATGGATCTAACCATCTTTGAAAACTGGGCAGCTCACTTATAACAGCTGATGAAAGGTGGATAGGCATGGGTCTGGTCATCTTTCAGAAGAGCCAGCTCAGAACAGCTGATGAACATGGGATCCCTCTGTCAAAGCCAGGTTTCTAAGCCCAGGATCAACTAGTTCATAGGATCTGAGACCAGGCAGCTAAAGAGTCAATTGTCTCTCTTTAGCTACCAGGTCTCCAACTCCAGGGAACAGCTGATCAGTGGGACTGAAGAGACAAATCTTTCAAAGCCAAATCTCTGATCCTGAAGATAGCTGATCCCTGGAAGGAGACTTGACAGATATACGTGTCAGCCTGGATTAAAAGGGATGGTCTCTCCTATTGCCTAAACCCCTAAAAATTAGAGGCATGGAACCAGAAGTGAAGGTATGTACTGTATCCATGTCAGCCTAAAGTAGCTAATAGGTGCCTGTCTAATTTCATTCCTACTCTCTTGAAGTGCCACCAACAGAATGAATGGATTGAATTTGTGGCACTTGAAAAATACCAGAGATTGCTGTTTGCTTCATATCAGAGCAGCTCACTGAAACAAGGCTCCTTCAAATATATATGTTGGGGAGATGAAGGCAACATCATGGAGCATAGGAGAAAAAGAAGAAGAAGTGGTAGTTCCAGGAAGCAGAAGCCATGAGTCAGAAACACTAAGAATCACGCAGTGCATGAGGAGCAGGAGGAAGTCTAAGGATGCATCTTAAGGACTTCAGATCAAGGATTCTAACTACCCAGCTGTGATGAGAACATTGAAAACAATCCAGCAAATTATTGGTAAGTAAAGTTCCTGTTCTAAAGATGTTGGCCTGATGTCCTCTCTGTGTAATGGTTTGTGGTCATCTGCACAATCTCCATGTTGTAAACAAACACAGTTGATCAGCAAAGGCACCCAAGGTTGATTTTATCCATCACACTAAATCAAAATATACTTTTTTTGTGATATATGTGAACCTGGCTATTATACTTGTAAACTATACTTAGGAGATTGTATGAACCATGGTAAATGGGATTTCCTAAGTAAACTGTGGTTAAAATTAATGTTGGCTTAGTGTCATGTCCAGACTAGAACTAGATCTCCTAGTCTTTCATGTCATTAAAAACATGGCTGGTCTGAGATTTCTGGCTAAGTGAGGAAATTCATTTTACCGACTGCCATTTATCTCTTCCTTGTGGCTGAAGCCCTTTTATCATCACTATAAACTAATCCCAATTGCTACACGTGTCCATGTCACTTACATGATTTCCTCAGTCTGGATTAGTATGCTGAGTGGCAAAGATTGAGGACAAGAAAAGATAAAATCCCCAAAAAAGTCTCCCTGTTTGTGATGTGTCTGAAAAGAGGAAGGCAGCCTGCTTTCGTCTTATTTAAAAGATTCATCCCCGTGGATCGATCGGAGGAGGCTGGTGTGTCCTGATTCCTCCAGGACCTGTCTCCCTGCTTTCCCTCTGGGTCCTTATCACAGGGACACACCAAGCAGGAGCATTATCGCCTTGAGAAGCTCTGAATGGCGTTTGCCTTTCATGTAGAAAGTGACAACAAACATGGAGCAACCCACAAGGCAGAGGCAGCAATTTGGATCTGGCAGGGTCGTAAAGGTGGAGATAACGGGGATGGGAATGGGCCTTTAGTTGGCCATTACAAAAGCTGACAGCAATCCTGCTTGATCAACCTCACAGTCAGCAGCTAAATATATATATATATATGTGTGTGTGTGTGTGTGTGTGTGAGAGAGAGAGAGAGAGAGAGAGAGAGAAACATTTTATTAGAGGGAAATATTATTCATCCTGAACTGAACAACATGTTGATTAGGTATTATTTTAGCTACAGCCTGATACAAACTTTTAGGCCCATTGTTTAGGGTCTGAGCTTTCCAGAAATAAGGAATAACCAAATTCAGCACTGTATTTTCATTGCCGTTCTCATAGCATGCCTCATTAGTTTGCTACTCCTAAATTAAGGGAAATGATTGACTATCTCCTCCTGCCACATCAGCTCCTTCATCCCATAAAGGTATTCAGAGCAAAACTACAACGGAAGAAATTAAAATGTAAATAACAAGCCTGGGATCGCCAGAGTTATTATTCTTTGAGCAAGTGACAGACTAGTTAAGAAGAACTTGTGACTCGAGAAAGAACTGAGGCCGGTACCAAGACCTGAAGACTATCATGAAATACACATGTGAGCAAATAGGCTTTCCCCAAATTAGGGTCAGTCAAATATTTTGGAGTTCAGATCAACTGGATGACAATAAGTTGACAAAGACTTCATGAAATAATTGCTGAGAGAAAGATAGTAATAGATTATACTACAGGGCTAGGATAAAATATAGGCACTCAAATATTACTCACTGCAAACCAAGATCAACACATGCTGTACTAATCAATGTGTTACGTCAGAGACAAATAACATCTACCAGATGTATCCCAATGGCAATATTTACAGTTACAATGTTTGTTAAGAACATTGTTTGAACAAGCAGCATTTTCAACATCTGAGACACCTGAAACACTGGAACAATTTGTCAAATCCTTTTAACTAAAAACTGCTACTATTAGTTTCTATAGATTTTTGTTATCAATAAATAAAATTGATACGCAGAAATGAATGAAGAATTGGAGGTTCCTATATTACCTAGGCAATGGGAGAATGTTTCAACTTTAATAGTAAGAGTGTCAATATTTAGAATTTATTGGGCTCCAATAAAGCCTAATGCTTCTGTAAAACATCTTTTTTAACAGCTTGCTAAGTTTTGGGAGAAAACAGCAAACCATTTAAATGTGACTGTGTGACAAAAGATACATTTTTCAGAAGATACATACTTGCTACTTGGAACTTGACAATCAAACAATAGAAATGGATTCTGCCATGCCCTTGCCATGGCCAAAAGACTGATATGGCAAGATTGGAAAGATAAATGTACAGCTCCTTTCACTCAGTGGATTGAGGACCTGATTACACTTGTCATTTATGAGCAAATTACCTATAGATGTAGACTTTGAATTGACAAGTATAATGAAATATGGGACTCATTTATACATAATACAGTAGACTAAAAGCAAAACATTTATATAAATTTATTAGAAACATATATGTACTTGAATAATGGCATTAGATAACTATACATGGAATTGTAATGAGTGCTAAAATCTTATATCTTTTTCTTTTCCTTTCTTGTATATTTTCACTTTTAAAAGCACTTTCTAAGTGTTTTCTTCTTTTGACAATGTATAAGGGAAAAAGCAAAACATAATGTGTTTGTTTTTCCCTTTATACATTGTCAAACAAAGAAAACACACAGAAAGTGCTTTAAAAAAATAAAAAATACAAGAAAGGAAAAGAAAAAGATATAAGATTTTTACTATTATTTTAAAAGGAATAGGGAGAAGACGAGACATTGGGTTTTATCTTCAACTCTGAACAAAAAAAAACCAACTATAAATTTAAGAACTTGAAATAAATAGCAAAAAGTTGAATAAGATTGTTCTAAGAAAGTATTTCTAAAAGGATTAAGGATACACATAAATTGGAATATTGACTTTGACTACAGTTAGTCCTTGATTTACAACCACAATTGGGACTGGATTTTCCATCGCTAAGGGATGCCTTTGTAAAGCAAGACATCATATGACTGCATCACTTGGCAACCACATCCTGCCAATCCCATTTGCTGTTGTCAGCTGAGAACTGCAGGTTGTTAAGGAAGTATTCACCCCATTCCAAGCCATTCCGGGCTTGATCCCTCTTAGTCACAAACCTCAGTAAGGAATGAGTCTGTTATCTTCAACTCCCCTCACTGACCTATCTCCTCCCCATCCCTGTCCTTTGGACGCCCTGCACTTGGCCTTGTGGGACTGCATGCAGCCTAAGAACTGCATGGTTCTGGGGCTGCTTGCCATACCCCAGGAAGCCGGTGCCACCTTGGCCCAGCCGCAATTATCCTTGCCACCCTACTCTCTGAAACTCCTGCCACTGTCCCAGCTGACCTTCAGCATCTTTTTTCTCTTGCTGTTGACCAGGTGTGTCCAGCCTGGTGACTGGGCTGAGCTAGATTTTGCCACAGAAAAAAATAAGCTTATGTCAACAAAGAACATTTTCTATTATGTTATCCATTTCTTTAACAAACATAACTGATGAATTAAAAGCATAACACATTAAATGTAATATGAACTCTGGCTTTGAATGAGACAATATTGTTTTAAAGCTCCCTCTATAATTAAAACGGCCTTTTTTCCATTTAGAAATTGAACACATTTCATCAGTATAAAATTCGGCATTTCAAATAAAATTTTACTGTAAATTTACAAATGTTAAATATCTGCCTGTGAACAGTCGGCTTTATTATTGAAAGGCCAGATGCCTTAAAAGAAGGCAACATGCTTTTAACTGAGAGCAGATTTGATGCTTTAAACTAAATATTAATTCTAGTCTCACTAAGGTCACTTTGAATCTGTTTTTATTCAGCTGCATTGTGGCTTTAACTTTGCTTTCATGCTGTGGCAACTGAAATTGTGTTGGATTTATCCTAAGGATGTAAAGAGCAGTTAGTTGTGTCTAACTGCATTGATTCCAATTCCATCTGCCATGTGTGGGTTTCATTCACAGTCACCAATGCTTCCAGCAACCACTCTGGTCAACAACCATGGTAGCCCACCAGAGAGAGATAGGTTGAGATTTTCAACCCAGACCCCAGTTCAAAGCAGATTCCCACATGTATAAATAGTGCACTGTCAGGTAAAACCCAATACCTGGCTATAAAATCACTTAAAAGATCGGGGCCCGATAAGTTGACAAGTTTTCAAATGACAATCATTTGGGTAGTGGAATACAAGGGACATTGCTGACCTTTGGTTGATCCCTGTGAATTGATTCTTAGCCCAATGGCATGGCAGCAGCCCACTACCACACATAAAGTCTGTGTACTGAGGCATAGTTATCTCCTTAACTCAAATAGCAACTCTTATCTATCTTTTATCTGAACAAGCATTAGAAAATACTTGGTTAAGCCTTCCAATATGGCAAAGAAATAGAGGTGCACGAATCTGTACAGTCGTTAGCAGTTGGACAAGAGGCAGGAATAAAGTGTCTCTGTGTTAATCTGCTAAATGGATCCAAGAGCCTACATTATAATCCAGTGAAAGATAAGCACTTTTTCGAAGTCTTAATGAGTTCAGCAACAAAGAATGCGGCAAGACATATTTCTCCATGCACATCAATGAAATCCACTCTATTTATTAATTGCATTGAGATTGAACCTTCCTCAACGGCAGCTGTGCTCAAGCTGGTACTTTCCAGTTTGACAGTGGAAATGATGGGAGTTAAAGTCCATCACATCTTGAACTAAGACATTTGAGACATCCCAAAGTCCCCCACGTTGTCTAATAAGAGTCTCAGTAGATGAAGCTGAGACAGAAAGACTGGACATAATAAGCCAATGAGCTTCTAGGCCAAGGCAGGATTTGAACCTCTACTTCCTAGGCTGACATTGCTGCAACTGCAAAGTAAAGATACTTAACTTGAAATGGATTGATCAGTTTGATCAAACCCTCTAATACAGTAGCATTTTGCTTTAAAACAAGTTCACCCAACACAATCATTAAGAATCTATTTGTATTTATTCACATATCAAGCCCATGTATTTTTAGAGACTAAAGGTGAATTATATTAAAAGAAGAAAGGGATAGAGGGAAGGGGAAAATCAAAGTGGTAGCTCAGTCCCATGCATGTCTACTCCAAACTATATTTCATGGTTCACTAAGGTAAATGAGACCACATCAAACAATACTACTTCTGAATATATTTATGTAGAAATTCCTTGGAATCCAATAGAAGTAAGTTCTGAATAAGACCGTAATGAGCAGATTGAATGATATTTAGTAATTCCTGATAAATTTTCTGGCAAGTCTGCAATTCTCTTCCTAATAAAAATTATATTATGCATTCTGCTAGCAGAGGCAGATTTTGTATGTTTAGAATTGTCTATTACCAAAGCCTATTGATCTGGCCAAAATTCACTGGAAAACAGAATGAATACCGTATGAGATCCTCCTTTTCCCATGAATGAGAATGGGATCAAAGTGTAAAAGAAATCACCCTAACCGAACTCCAAAAAGTGTATGTACTATTGTGTTTAAATCCAAATAGCAAAACAAAAATAGCATCTCACATTGCTTGTAAAATATGCATAGGTTTTGGCAAATCTTCCGGAGATGTCTCTTCCTAGATGGTCTTGGCAAGTGGTAGTAAAAATAGCCAGGGCAAGAAAGAGGGTGGTCCACCTGGCCTCCTGGCTCTGCTCTAGAGAGGAGCTATGTTTATTTACAAGCAGGCTTGCATCTGGAGCTTGGCTATTCTCAACCCGGATGGATTTCAGCCAGCCGTACCCATTCCTCTCCCAGCTGGCATAGGCGGCTGCGCCACTTGGCAGGCGACAGCCACTGCATGCATCTGGTGGTGGCATTTTTAGAAACACTCCAGCAGCGAATTCATCCAGCCATTTGGGAGAAGCTTCTTAATGTGGAAAGCATTTCTCTGCCGTAAGCACATTCTCTCTACCCCAACTCATGTCAGCACTGCAGATTCTCCCCCCACCCCCCTTTCTCTTTGCTTATGTTGTTTGATGGTTTCTCAAATTTGGCAAACTCGAACAACCAGATCGCCGATTGGCCATGCTGGTGGGGCAGTGGAAGCTGCAATTCCACAAAATCTGGAGAATCAAATTTTAATCCTTCATTTAGCATTGCCAACATGTTACAAACTGGGGTGAGAAATAATTTAGAATCTCACTGGCAGGCATCTTTTGACAAGGATTCCCAGTAAAAACACACTAATAATAAGCTGTACCTGTGATCCTGAATGTCTTGATACATTCTAACCTGTCTGCGGAATCCTGATTCATTAACTGAAATTTTAGTCCACTCAGTTTATGTATTGGTTATATTTCAAGGCCACCCAACTCTGAAACTACTCTATTAACATCACCAGTTTAAAAAAAAGCAGCATTTCACAAAAACAAAATAAAATAAACCTCTGTATGAGAGGCCACACCTCCAACTTAAAATCACCCAGCCCCCTTAGCCCTTTTACCAAGGTCTTCTCCCTTTGGATCAGTTTTAAGAAAACTAAAACAGAAAATCTTTTGGATCATCCTCTCCAAATCTCTAAACTACACAACTTAATGTTGTGCCATTCATGAAATACAAATAGTAGTTCTGTAGCTACATGCACACAGAGAAGATTTTAACAAGCAATCAACTTAAGCCAAAGCAGCCAAATCTCTAGGCATAAAAATAGAATGTATTGGATCATGAGAAATATACAAAAGAAATGAGGGAACTTACTAATTAACCACAGAGATATCCAAATAAAATCAACAGAGTCGACACGGCTGAATTAGTCAACAGTGCTTGCATTAAACAAGATTTTTGGTTTCATCACATTGCCAGGGCTCGCTGCAGTGTGCAGGTAGAGAGATCCTTTCAGCCTCCTGCTTAAATGTTTTTAGTCAGGGCCTCCATGCTCTGCTTTGTTGTGTTGATGATGTTCAATTTTATAAACCATAGAGTATAATCGAAAGCCAGCATCTTGGAAAAAAGTTTCCTTAGTCAAAGAAAATGTCCCCCAGATTTGACATTTAGGCATTTAGACATTTGTGGCTAAAGTGGTTAACCCAACTGATGAAAACTAGAGTGCAGGTTATCAAGTGGACCACTATTATTATGGGTTTTTTAAAGAAAGCAAGCCTCTCAGCATGGGTCAATTTACTGGATGTTTTGGGCTACACCATAAAGCAGGGGGCTGTCACCCACACTATTGCATAAGACCCTTAGACTGTAGCTCACTGCATCTCACCTCCACTGAGGTTGATCTGTATGTTGGGATCTGAACTGAGTTCTACACACTCACGGCCTATTTTATCTTCTTACAGTATGCCAGAGGACTCTTTGCAGAAGTTGGTTTTTACACATAACAAAAAAAATTAATCTAGTGTCACAAAATTCATGTAAACATATAACGATGTTTATTTAGTTTTTTTGCTTGTGAGATTGAAATAAAATACTGACTTACTAAGAGAGCTAAAGACAAATATATGCATTAGTGCAAAAGATACCAGAGCTGGATCAGTAATTTCTTTTTAAGTATAGTTTGCTTCTTTGACTCCTCTCTGTCTAGCATTTTATGCTTTAAGGAAACACTATTGTTTTGAATAGTTGCCCATTCAAAGGCTGCAAATTAAAGAACAGTCAATTGTTTTTAAAAATATGGTCTTTCAGTGCCATCTTGTGGCATACGCACAAAATCACAGTCTCTGGTTCTCAAATGTGTGAGTTTGCGCACACACACGTGTGCACATATAGGACTTCCAGTCAGTGTTGACTCATGGTAATTGCTTGTACAACTCAGTTTTCTTGGCAAGATTTGATTTATATATCAAATTTGGAGACCATCCATCTCATTCATAGTGCGACTCTATAGATAAAAGATTTCAAAAGTGGCTTATAAATTAAAGTAATTTTTACTTGGTCTATAATTGCGAACAATGATCTTTATCATCTGCCCTCTATCCACCTATACTGACAGTAGAAATGAGGAAAACATATTTACCATTTTTTCACTTCCTTCAATACAGTAACAAACATTTCGTGTATTACAATCAAACTGAATCAATCCAGTGCAGGATGAAGTCCTCTTCTTGAAGACCATGGGTGTAGATAATTTTTTTGATTACCTGGAAGTAATCTAGATCTGAGAGAGATGAATTGGCCCAGTTATCCAATGTAGTCATTCCCTACATAGGGGAGAACTAGAATCTGGGATGAAGCAAAGGAATCTATCTAAATAACACGGGCAAGAGAAACATAAACGAATAATATAGACCCATCAATTAAAAAGGCATTTGGGGATTTGCCTCATTCCTTTTTCTGGAAACAATCTGACAAAAAGATCATTTTTTTTATAATTCAAAAAGAACCAGTAATAAGGCTTATACACCTTGCTTTCTTTAACTTATAAGATTTTCACAGCAGTGGCATTCACATCTACTTTACCAAAGGTGTAATATATGTACAAAATATTTATATATGTTTATTAGTATTCTTCTGGTCTTCAGTTCTGTACTGAAAAGAGAAAAGGGGTAGAAATGGCCGAAGATGGGGGATGTTGGAATATGCCTCACAGAAGTGATACAGCCTTCCAGCCTCAGAGCAAACAAGCACACGTTTTCCTCTTCTTCTAACCTGCTGCTCATTTGGCTTACTAGTTCAATGTAAAGTTGTGCCTAATGGAAGTCTCTTCTGTCAGAAGTCTTTTTGGAATACATTGCCTTTCTTTTTTCCCCACAGTCATGCTTCCTCCTTTCACCTAAAAAGATCACAAAAATGGAAATAGTCTTTTTTTCAAGATGTAAAGCACAGTAGCCAAAAACAAGGCAAGGGCAAGAAAGATGAGCAATTTATCAGTCAGCTCCCTGCGGTTATACTTTGTAATAAGCTTTCGCCCCAGCTGTATTGTTCCAGACATGGATTTAAACTCCTCGTTGGCATCCAAGATAGTTCGTGAAGAATTGACTGAAAGATAAAATGTACATTTCAGTGGATTGTTTCTGAAGCATCTAGCGAAATCATATATTGCGGAAGCATTTTTTGTGTGTCTCGTGAAAGAAAACATACCACATGCAGTTCACTGGGTAAATCGGCTTAAAGCTTCGTATTTTTAAATCTGGAGCCAGATGAAATCAACTCAAATGGCTCTCTTGTTATCTGATGACCATCAGATTGATATGTTACCATCTTGAAGAGGCCCATTCATAAAAGACTGAAATCAGAGTTGGCTCAAGTTCCAGAACCATTAAAACTTTCACCTCAGCCAAACTCTGCATCCCAACAGACCGTACTCTCCCTTAAGGCTGTTCACAAACACTTTAAAAAGGCAGATGTAAATAATTAAAACAGCAGTGTGTAAACATTCATAAGCATTTAGTTAAAGCAATCTGATCCATCTAAAATCAGATAAAAGCATTAAGTCTTTTAGGCCTATAGTTAAAAACTAAGAGGGAAAGAGCCAACATAAACATAGTGGAAGCGTTTGCTCAAAAAAGCCACAGTTTTTCCCAAAGCACATGAGAGTTAGCTTAATGCTTAACATCTCCTGCTGAAGCAAAGAAAAATACTTTGTCCCCTAGTTGCCGCTCTTAGGAGGCGAAAACTGGATGTACACACACATAACTCTTTATCACAAAACAAAATGACAAAGCATCAACTAATCATTTCCTAGTCTAACCGATGGCAAATCCAGATCTGATTCCCCAACCCCAGAATGGATTACACCATATTCAAATAATCTCAAAGGCACCCTAAGGAAAGGGACCAAGGGGTCCACGGTGATAACTTTTGTATAGTCAGTTTGCTTTGTGCTACCCATATTCTTTGTAATATGCATTTTCCATCTCTGAGATTTTCAGGTGATCTCCCATCCAAGTGCTAGCCAGGAGCAATTCTCTTTGGAATTAGCAAGATAGGCTAGGTGTTGCCTTCTTTGCAGGTCATCATCATAAACCAAGGTATTAAAATAATAGATTTATCTAAGGGGGAGGAAAAGGTATGAATCACTTAAGTGGAAAGGCAAGTTAACTCTAAGGTCAAGCCCATTTTCTTTCCAGTATTGTGCCTGATGGCATGGCATGGCAAGGCGGAGAGGGGAGAGGAGTGGAGGGAGCGGAGAAGGGGCAGGGGAGGGGAGAGGGGAGAGGTAGGAG
>JANHFL010007074.1:107249-132849 GCA_032468155.1 Oxyrhabdium leporinum | reverse complement strand
AGATGAGGGGAGACTTTGTTTGGACAAGTGTGAGTAGACATAGAAAGAATCTGTCTCTAGTGCAGAAGCATTCATTTCTATTCAAGCCAACTGCTTTTAGGAACTCAATTGCCAAGAAAAAAAATGCTTGAATCTGACTGAGTAAAAAATACATCTTCTCAGTACCTCTCGGTTGCACCAAATGACATTCTTCCTTTAATCCTTGAAAAAATATTCCTAAACGTGACAGATTACTTAGGCCTTAATGAGAAAGTGGCAATGATTCTCTCACATAGAAAGCTGAATTCATAAACTTCTCCAGTGAGAGGAAGGTACACAAGGCCTAATTTTCCTTGTTTCTTCCTCTCATCGAAGCACCATATAAATGACTAAAGGCAGGTAAAGGAGGATATAGGGGTGGGGTGGGAAGAACCTGTTGCATCAGAAGACCAACTGTCCATCTTGAATTAAAATCCAGATTTTTTAGTTACCTAGAGACTGCATGGTTTCCTCACTTTGCCGAACCTGCTGAGACATCATTCTGCTAATTCCCATCAGGCTCTCTGTGATGTTACTTGCCCCCTCTGCCAGACTTTCCTTAGTAGACTTTCTAAAAGAGAAGAGAAAAAGAAATCCAGCATGGAGCTTCAAATTATATTCCTTTCGAGTTTCTTCTTCCAGGAGGACCATCGAAAAGATGGCATCAAGACTGCATTCCAGTACAATTGTAAACATGCTTTCAATTACACAGTTTCCTACGGATGATACAGATAGGCTTTGCCACTCCTTGGCGCCGAGATTTTTTGTTCAATTATTCAGTCTAGCTTATGGTTCTAAACTATGTTCTTCTGCATCTGCATCAATCAGTTAACCAGGTCTATGCCTACGTAGCTTCTAAAACAGTCAGATGCTGCCACTTTCTAAGGTCCTTAGGCTCCCTCAAGCCTAAGCTGACTTTCGGTGAACCCAGTACTGCCATCTGCCTGAACTTGGCAGAGAAACCTAAAAGGAACCAGCTCTGCTCAATAAGACCGCCTCGCAGTTAAGGAATAAGGCTAAGTACAGCAGCAGAAAAACATCTTTCGAAAAGAGCAACGGAAACGTATTTTACATCATATCAAGATGTACATACTTGTCCATGAGGATACCAAGGGTTGAGCTCATCTCAATTTTATTTGCATTAGAGCTGATCTGCAGGACCCAGATTGTTCCAGCCTGAATATGACCAACTAGCCATTTCCTGATAGTAGGAAAAGATTCCTTCGTCCTCTTGCCAGCCCCAAACCACTAGGAAGGCAACCTCTGTTTTTGTCTCTATAGGTCAAAAGTAATGTTCCCCTTGTTTAGTCAGGGCTGTTCAGTTTGCCTGCTGCACTTTGTTTCACTGCAGGCAGGCAAGCCCCTCCATCCAACTTGGTTGCTGGGCACTGCCAGAGAAACACCTTGTCCTTTCAATCACTGGCAGCTGCCCTTGAGATAGAAATAGCAATAGCACTTGGACTTATATACCGCTTCACAATGCTTTACAGCCTTCTCTAAGCAGTTTTCAGAGCCCGCATATAGCCCCCAACAATCTGCGTCCTCATTTTACCCACCTCGGAAGGATGGAAGGCTGAGTCAACCTTGAACCTGGTGAGAATCGAACTGCCGAACTGCTGGCAGTCGGCAGTCAGCAGAAGTAGCCTGCAGTACTGCATTCTAACCTCTCCCTCTCCCGCCCTCCCTCTTTCAGTAGACACAGCAAGGCTAAAAGACCAGAACCCATACAAAAAGATTCATTGATTGAAACCATGTACATGGCCTGTTCACAGAAAAGACAATGATTGCTGCTGGTTTCCCTGGCGTGGGCGGCAGGGGTAAAGAAGCACAGGAATCCATCACTATGGCCAAAACGAGGAAGGGACTGAAATCTGTAAAGATGGTTCTTAAACTGTCTTCCTTTTTCAGACAGTTTACAATAGTGTGATAAAGCTCTTAATCTAAAGATAATCTTCCACTTGAGTGCTCAGAGTTTATGAAATGTTCCTGCTTGAATGTTATATGGTTTTAATGGAGGAATAAATTTAAGATGTAATAAATGACTGAAAAAAGGACTGTCCCGAAATCCAAGCAAGATTTTGGTACAGAGGCTCCCTCTTATTTCTTGGGGCCGATTGCAAATGCCCAGTGCTGCAAATACCCTGTGACAAAATCCTGCTTCAATTTCAGAATGGATTCAGCAAGGCAAGTCTTCTTGTCTCTGGGGGCTCACTGCAAATACCGATACTGCATATCAAAATTCTGCTTTTGGGACTGACTTTTTTCTGGTAAACTCTTTAAGAGGAAAAAATGTGCCCACTACTTATTCCTCTTACTTCTGATCAACATTTTAATATTCAATAATACTTTATAAATTAGACCAAATATATGCAAACCAATGTAAAGTCAATCTTAATACTGCACAATTATTCAACTTTCTTAGAAGCAGGATCTATCAGATCCAGTAGGAATTACTTCAAAGGAACCCAAAGAATTGAATTTAAAACAAGACATAGCTACCAAGATATGCACCAAGATATATATCCATTCCCCAAATAGATAAGATGCTTTCATGAAGATGCAAAGAAAGCAGAAAAGCACACATTAAGTACAGGGGGCTGAAATCAGCAAGAGAGAACTTCAGCTGTCTGGCTTCCCAGCAGCATCTCACAAAACTCATTGCAAATGAGAACAGCATAGATTTATAACAGTTCACATGAATTAATTTCTGAAATAGTATTTGGCAGAAGGTTGGGAATTTCTGTCCCAATTTTTCGTAACAATAAGAATAATCACATACCTTTGTCGTAAAGGATCTCCTCCTCGCAGCAATTCATCTTTCTCAGAATTGTCAATTGCAATTTTGCAAGCTAGGTTTGCCTTACGCCAGGCTGTCTGATTGCTGAAATTATTAATAAACATACAAAGTTCTTGAGATACCTGAATGCGTAAAACTAAAGCATTCAATTTGCCATTGGGTTAATTAACATTTTATTAGCATTCATGTTATATTAGCTGTTATATTAAAAACCGCATTATACATTTATTTTCCTATTTCTTCATATCTTATCACCACATAAATTATGTTCCTTACTTAGTGGTCTGTTTAACATCGAAAATATCTAGATGCTTACAGAAATCAATGACTATTATCCAAACTTTTGGCAACCTTTATAACAATGTTTCTAGCACTGGATGGATGGCTTGAATCAAACTACTATTTTTCCATCAACTTATCAAAAGTTGCATTGCAAGTCATAGCTAATTGTAATAATGCAGTATTTGTAGGGAATTATTTTTTTCTATGAAAAGAAGGAAGAACTCACACTGTAGGAAGAAAACCCCACTAAATTTAATGGAGATGACTAGATACTGCTTTCTACAGATCCCCATGGATAACAGGTTGAGTACCAGCTGCAAACAAAAATCAATCCTGCTATCATAAACCTGTACTGTTCAAGCCTGAAAGGCACATCATTTATTTATCAGCGAAAGGAATACCAGGATACTTGACAGAGAGACAAACAAACAAACAAACTGTTCTGGTCCATTGTTACTTCATGTGATTCTGCAATGCCATTTTATAGAGCTGAATTTTACCTTGATATTAAACCTTAATTGATATCTTAATTGATACATTGCTATGTGTAAGGCAACACAGAGTAGAGATTCTCTCCCTGAACAAACATGCACAAGGTATTATTTACTTTTCTTAAAACTTTTTTCCCTCATGAGTCCTTCTTGGATTGTGTCCAACTGAACTCCTCCTTCCTATCCATATGCCTTCCAAATCTGCTCTACAGGGTTGAAGAAGCTTTTTGAGTAAATCTGGGAGTACAGAAGAAAAGTGAAAAGTCATTGAAGGCAGGTGATTACCTTCTTGCATAATAACCACTTATGGTTACATAAGGATCTTGATTAATTTAAAAAGAAGTAGGGAGTTGCTTGCAGAAAGGAAATCATAGAACTGAAATATACAATCAATCAAATGTCTTGTGTGAGGGATAACCTCAGTGCTTCCTATATTCCAAACTTCCTATTCTGCAGGCTGAACTAATAAAATGTATTACATCATCGATCTTGGTAACTTGAAATTTTAACTGACCTGAGCATTTGCTTTTTATGGTTCTCTACTTCTTGGAGTAATGCTTGTTTTTCTGATTCTTTATCTTGCTCCTTAGCCATCTGTTCAAGTTCCTAAGAAGACCCATAAGCACACATTATTTATGAATACTTCTATATACAAAAAGGAAATATTGCTAGTAAATGCACAAATACAGTAGAAAATGCCTTGGTTGCAAATAAAATGAGATGGATCAGGGCTGTCAAAATTTTTCAGTGTTGCTATTAATTTTATTTACCCACTTTCAAGTGAAGGAACTATAAATAAGAACATCTCTCTCAGTAGTAGTGTGCAGTTTGAATCACCTTTTGAATATCTAGATGGGATATCGCATACCCATTCCCACCTTTATACCAATGATCAAGGGCCATGGAATGTTGTAATCTCTCTTCTTATCTTACCCAGGAAACAAGTCGGTACACATCTTTGATTCTTAGATTATTTACAGAGCATGAACAGAACACCTGGTGTTTTTAGTGGAGTTTGAGGGTAAGACAACTTGCTTACTTAGGTAGTAAATAGAATAAAACTAAAGGCCATATTTTATGCATTCGTAGATGAATTGACCTGACAATTCTGATGCAGAACTAGCTGATATGAAGAAAATAGATACGCATCCTCAATGGAAAACAATTACTAGCAAAACCAGATTCCACACGATGTTCCTCTAATTAGAGGACATTAGCTTTTCCCATCCCTGCCCCCACCCGTAGGACTACTTTTGTTACTGTATTTTAATTGATTAAATCATTGTCCAGTATTGTTGGACTTTGCAACATTGCTACCACATATGAAAAAAGGAGCCAACATTCTATATAGATTTCCAGCATGTTTTGCAAAAAAAAACATTACCTATAGTAATGTTCCAATAGTGGAACATCTTATCTCAATTCTAAGAATGTTTGAAGTAAATTTGTTTATTCCATTGAAATTCCCACTCTTCCCTCTCTACAACTGGTTTCCAAATTCTGCATCCACTTCATCATATGTCTTTAACATATTGTGACTATGAATCATGCTTTTAGATTTATAGTAATATAGTAATACATAGATTGTATCTGATATTCAGCATTACGCATTATAAGATTTTCAAATGCACATAACTGAAACAACAGTAAAATTAATTCATGACATTTTTCAACATTCTTACTATGATGAAACCAAGCTGTGTAACCTGTGGTCTTTGACCATTGCTGACAGATATAAATTCAAGAATGTTAAACTCCTTTAAAAAAAAAACACCACCACCCAACTTTTACAATAGCTTAGTATTCAAGCAACAAGGAATTACATGCAGGCGAATGCAAACACATGAGAGATGGAAGCTAGTAAAAACATCTATGGCTTTATTTTCAAAACATCATTAATATTTTGTCAATACTCCTCACTTGTATTCTGAGACGTACATGCTGGAATTTTTCTTTTACTTTGGCATTCAATTCTGCAAGTGCACTGACAGGCCCTGCACAATCCCGGATATCCTGAAAAGCAAGAAAGTTCTAAGGTCAGCCTAGGACTGGAAAAACCCAGAGACTAGTCCATCCTCAGCCATGGAATCCTACTAGGCTGGGTTGAAAAGGTGACTAGTTCAAAGTCCCCTTTTCAACCTAGCCTGTTACCCAGAATTGTTTGTTATGGAAGGAGTGTTATAACGTTCATCACCGTTGAGTTCCCGGGGAACAGACGAAAAACCATAAATGAAACTAACACAACAAACACTTTTTGCACCCATGTATTCTCTTGAAACATATATATATATGTATATATATCTGGATCCTCAAAATGCAGCAATTCCAGGAAGGCTGATGATATACCAGTGGGATATTTTAAGCCAAGTATTTATTCTTGATTTTATTTTATTATTATTATTATTTTAAATGACCACTTGAAGGAGGGCTGCCACGGTGAGGCTACCATCACCCATCAAGAGTAGGAAAAAACGAAACAGCTGACAAATTGCAGCGTCCAAAGAAGCAGTTGCATAAATCTGCAGCCGCTGAAACGGTCAAGTGATCTGCGGCATTTATAACAGCACAGATCTTCATTAAGTTGAGCCAGGCTGAAGGACGCGGCTGAACCAACCTGCACCGGAGGGTCCACCAATTGATAAAAGAGAGACGGGCGGTTACGGGCTTATAAAATAAAATGCCCAGCGATCACACCGCGAATGATTTGAGCAACGGCGACGGGAACTATACCTGCACGGCTGCTTTAATCTCCAGGTCGAATTTGACAATCTCCTGATTGCAAACCCGGACCGGCACGTCACCTGCCGCCGCCGCCATCTTGGACCTAACTACGGCGAGCGAGAAGGAAGCCAAGTCACTTCGGAACGCGAGGGGACTTCAAGATCAAACGTCCACAAAGGAGAAAGTCATTGGCCGGCGTAGGCATGACGTACTCCTTTCCCACGGAGCGCCCGCCCCCCTCGCCAGGTCTTCCAGCTGCGGAGGGTCGGGGGGGGGGAAGCGGTGCTGGACGGAAAGAGGAATTTCTTGTGCCTCGAATCGTCTGCCACGTTGTTCCCGACAGCCGCGCTTACGCCCGATTACAACATGTCCTGCTGTTTATTGTACCATTATTGTTGCTGTCTTCCAAAGGGAGAAGAACTCGATATTTGAGTATGTGCCTTTTTTGTTTGGGTTTGGTTGTTTTTTTTTGAAGAAAGTTAGGCTAATTCCCCAGTATTTCCAGATAAAGTCATCCTCGATAGGAACGGAGAACTCGACTGCAGGATCGGCTGCGGAAATTGCATTGAATGAGCTTGAAATGATTTAATGGGCTCTTGTACTCTGAGGATATACTTTTTACAACAGCCTAAAGCGTTAATTGATAATTTCTGAAGTTTTGAAATGTTTTACTCAAATTCAGAATTGATCTAAAATAGCCTAGCGTATGTAATATAGGTTCAGCGTATCGTTTTCATTTGTTATAATTATATCCTACAGAATTAAATTATTTAAGTGAATGCTGGGGTTTATTTATTTTGATTGTTTTGGGCTACTGATGCATTTAGATACCCTTTGTGCTTTTCCTTTATGTGATAAGCAAAGTTATGTAAAACAAAAATAAGCCAAAAAAATTGAAGACATGAGAAAAATGGGTAAAATATTTATCACCCACTTACAGGATAGTTTTTCCCGTTAGAATAGTGTATATTAAGAAACAAAGTTAAAACAAGCCTTTAAATATTCCATAAAAATGAACAATGATTTCATCAAATATCAGGCACTTCTTCAAAAAGAAAAAAGGCATATGGTTAGAAACGAGTAGAATATACACGTTTCTAGTTAGAACAGATAAGTGATGTTCATCAGCTTGGGAGTCATGTCAGTTCTGATATCAGGCAGGTAGTTTGTTTTCTTCAAGGGTATTCCTGCTACTTTGTTTAATGTTTGCCTTATATTTTTATTTTATTAAGATCCCCCCCCATAATATGTATGAATAAATATTTACCTAAATTAAGGAGATGAGTCATCCTTTCAGGGATCACCAAATAGCTACAAAACTGTCATTGTACTCTGCATCTTGCTCCCATTTTCAGGTTACCTAACTTTTTATTTTCCTCTGAATTGCAGCATTAGAATGTTGCTCAGTGTTTCCTCAAAACTCAGCTCTGGGATTGGTAACACCAATCAATCTGTGGATTCCTACTTTCATACTCACTCATAACATCCCAATGATGCAATTTGATGCATGCTGCCATGTAATTGCAGTTATTTTCATTTAATTCAGAATTAAATGTAAACCTTCATTTTCCGGCATGTTTTCATAAACTCAGTTTCACAAGATCAGACCACCTCCATTAAATTACATTTTTCACCTTTCCCTAGTTTCCCAGATATACAATATTTATTTTCATTTTTTATCTCTTTCTTCAGCATTTAGTGCTCTTATGTTATAAATTAGTCTTCCATGTGCCATAATTTTCAACTAACAGACTCATGGATTCTGTCCTCCATTACCCATTATGCCCTAGTTAACAGAAACATATAGTAATTTTCAGTAAAACAGAAAATGTGAAATACTCATTATTCTGCAGTCATATGCATACCTCTAACTTGGTCACACCATGCCATATATAGATTATAGCCCACATCCCCATTTATTTTCTGCCACTGTTTCTACTTCTGGAATTAAAGAGATTGGTACTGTCCAAGACTTTCTCAGAGGTATGGATGGACACAATTATAGTGAAAAAAATTGATTTACTGATTATTTTGCTATAGGCAAAGGCAGGCCTAAAGAAGGGAGGGATTACAGTCTGATTTATGCAAATTAGAGTATACATGGGATTGTATTCAGCAACACAGTAGTTGATCGAATATAAGACATGTGCCTAATGAGGAAAGTTAAGCCATTGGGATTAACTATGAGGTAAAGGGGCAGGACTACAAAGACAAGAGGTTGAAAGAATAGTAGTTTATACATATAATTTCTTCCTTTGCTTTCCCAGAATTCTGCTTACCTCTGAGCATTTCTTGGTCTTCTAAATATTATATGTCTGAACTGACAATTTAGTTTCCTTGGAAAGATGCATTTGAGTTAGGGGCTTTTTGCTGTCCACCAAATCATCCTTCAGTAATTCTCCCAATTGTCAACTGGACAGCATACTAATCTGACTGAGATCACATATTACACAAACTCATGATTTGGTTTACTAAATATATCATAATTGTATGGGATTGCATAAGCCATGAATTACTATGTATAAACTATAATAGTTTGATGTTTCTATAAGGCGATCCAGTAGATACCAATCTCTACAATTGCCAATTATGGCATTGGTCAACTGAAATTTTCACATAACACTTTTTAGTAAGAAAAAGTGTAGTCTAAGCCTAACTCATCACATGCAGCATTGCTGACTCACAGTAAAGAAAGTATCAGTCACTTCTGACATACTTTGGCTTATAATGTGGAACTAAAGACGAGTTTTTAAGTTCACTCACACTCTACTATGGAAGATAGGATCTCTAATCCAGATTTTGTAAACCAACATACTGTTTCCCACATCCCTCAAAGCAGGAGATAGTGCATTGTACCAAAAAATATTCAGAATGTCTCTTTTTGGCCATGTGTGTATATTGTAAGCAATATATGTTCATGAGAAGATCAACCATTTTAATACAGATGTAGCAATAGCACTTAGATTTATATACCGCTTTATAGTGCTTTACAGCCTTCTCTAAGTGGTTTTACCAGAGTCAGCATATTACCCCCAACAATCTGGGTCCTCATTTTACCCATCTTGGAAGAATGGAAGGCTGAGTCAACCTTGAGCCTGGTGGGATTCGATCTGCCAAATTGCAGGCAGCCAATAGTCAGCAGACGTGGCCTGCAGTACAGCACTCTAACCACTGCGCCACCGAGGCTCTCAGTGTACCAAGGATACTAAGATTTTTTTTAAAAAATCCTGGTGTTTTTGTGATAGCAACCTATGGGTAAAAATCACAAACATAAACACACTAAATGTACCACAATGTCAGAACTTCTCTTCACAATTTATTTTCAATTACAAAGGATGTTGCATACATTGATGAGTTTGTATGTGAATAGAAATGCTTGGGCTCAAGGATGACAGAAAAAAAACCAAACCAATATTTTGTGGTGGTTGTTTTTTTTTTAAAGAAAAAAATACACAACATTAAACATTATAAAAGTTGCAAACAGATCATGCTTTGAACAGGATATTTTTTTTCTAAACAGAGACAAGACCTTCAATACATATCTCTGAGCTCCAGCTGGAAATGGACCACAGAACATTATAACAGCATTACAAACATAATCCTGGTAGAGGAAGGTCACATTATTGTACTATTTTTATCTTTCAAAAACTTTGCTGTGTTTGCGTACACTGTCAGATTTGCTCCCCAATCTTAAACAGGTTTACAGAGGCATCCCATAATACAGTGAAACCTACTTCCAAGTAAGAATGCTTAAGACTGCAGCCCTAATTCTTAATCAGGTTTTCAATATATTTCAGGAAGGACAACTGAATTTGTAGAATATACTACAGTAATCAATGCTAAATGTGTTATTTTGCACCTGTGAGAACAGTATTGTAGCAGCAGAAATTTCCATTGTTCTTAGAAGCTAGAAATGATTTTTTTTTAAAGTACTAAAGTTAGAAATAATGTCAGTCCATACTGAAACTTTCACGGCTAGCACACGTTTGAATCCGAACTTAAGGCAGATCCAACGAAATCAATGGGAAAGCAAAATAATGTTACTTTTAACTCTTAAGCAATAGATATTGAACATCTTTTATAGCTATTAAATTTTAAAATCATGTTTAAAAGAAATATATGTTTAATACATGAAAAATGCCAACAATACCTGGATGAACTAGATTAGAAGCTTGATACCAAGCATTGAGATGAGGTATGACCTTTATACCACTGTAGTTCCTACTAAAATGATAGACTAGATCAGTTGACCTAATATAACATATTTTGTTGTTTTTTTCTTTTTTACTTAGATTTAATTTAGGCTCAAACTTTCTATTTTAGAAAAAGTTAAGGCTACAGCCCTATATGCAACAGTGTAGTAAATTCCATGTAAAATGGGATATTTTTATGTATGTTTGCTTAGGATTCGGGAGTGACCAGTATATTCTTATGGAAGTTCCTAACATCTTAAGAGGCTAAGCATTTCACTGCATGAACACTCTATCACCCAAAATAATGGAGGAAAATTAAATAGTATACCTCTGAGATCCAATCAAGTTAGAATGCTTTGAAGGAAGTATATGCTAAAGTGCCATTTGTCAAAGCATTCAGTTTACTCTGGAAATAACCTAAGTATTATTGTGTAATGCCCTTACATGCCATGATTTATTAAAGAGATTGTAATGACTTAGTAATTGACTGAAATATAATTTGCTCACGTAAAAACAAAATAAAATAAAAAGCTGAAGACACTGCATTTTAGTGCAGTTTTCAGTTATACAAAATAGAGCTTTCCATCTGATAGCAGACTAAAATACATGATTTTACACCTAAAGCCTTACTTTCAAAACAAAACAAAACTATGAGTAGACAGGAGTGAAATTCAGGCCTCAAAGCCTAAATGGTTGTACAATGTCTTGTGACTGCGCCTCAACAGAATTCAACAGGAAGACTGCTAAATGTCAAGGAACCGACTGGCTATGCTATTTGTGCTGAAGGCAACTTGTAAGAAAACCCATGAAAAACAAGTAAGAGAATATTAATGCTTTAAAACTAGTCATATTTATAAGACTTACGTAAGAGAAACCATACATCAATTATTGACATTTGTGAATAAACAAGCAGATTTATTAACAAAGGCAAACATCAGAAAAGTGGTACAGACTTAAGTGAAACTCACACTGACAGTACGGTATTTGAGAAATGTCTGTTGCTTTTAAGTTTAAGAGACCTTTAATCTGTTATAGAAGTTTTTGCTCTTTCTCCAGTACATTTCAACCTAAATTTAAAAATAAATTACCAACCAGACTACTGAAGGTATGTATATCTTTGCCCAAGTCCTGCAACAGTTTCACTGTTTGCACTGATGCCACAGTAGCATGAAAGGACCAGTCCTCAACTAGTCAAAGGACTAGTACTAATGAGCCCCAGGAAAATAAATACTAAGATTTGCTCAATAAAAGAGGCAAAGAAGCTGTTGTTAAGAGATGTAGTGGAATTATTATAAAAATCTTATTTTCCAAGACCACTAAAAATTGGTCACCCTATGCCAGTACAAACTATTAATATAATTTTAAATCAGATCTATTCGAAGTTCCTTTATTATGCTTTAATTGTTGTTTGCTTCTAAAAGGGTTTAAGGACTCCTGGGGAATGAAAAATAAACTTGGTTCTAATATACAAGTAAGGCACAATATAAAGCCACATCATAATCTGTCAATGGAGTAAGTGGATAAAGGACAAGAACCATACATGGTACAGAGCAAGTAGTTCATCATAGCCATTCAAAAATAGAAGTGTGGCACTCAGTTTCAGACTGACAATTTTTTAGCAAGAGCATGCTTTCAATGGAAATGAACTCTAAAATATCCAGTGTATGAAAGAGAATTTAGGACTTAAAAAAAATGGATAATTGCTTTTGAGGGACATTAGAATACCCACAACATCTACACTTAGAAAATGACCAAAGACTTCAATAAGATCCACATTCCATGTCTGAAGTTTGAAAACCTTTAGAACTCTTCTAAAGATAATCAGCCAAAAATGCATGCCACAATTTCCCCAAACAAAACATGAATATTTGGGTTTTAAAAATCTTTGTGAGAATTATACACTAAACGTATATTTAATGACACTAGAGGAAGCAGATTGTTACTGGCATTAAAAGTACAACCATTTCTAGACTGTTTTAAATGCCACAGAGTCTCCTGGTTAAAATGTAAAGCTGCACAGCTTGCTTATGTCATCTTTACAATAAGATTAAACCAGCAAAGGTCTTAACTTTACTCTACATTTTACTGCCAGGTTTTATTTAGATCAAGTATCGCTGCAGCATTCTGACCAGCCCAGAGTTAGCAGCAAATGGCAGGAATCATATAAAATGCAATATCTTTTTTCTTTTTTTAAACAAAGTGCTTTTCTAAGATATACATACATATATAAATAGATACAAAATAAAGTGTCACCATTAAAAAGCTCAACTATTTAAAAGCTTTTTGACTATAACTTAATACATAGAAAACACTGAAATGCAAGGGCATGGAATCCACTAAAAGGGTTCAAAGTCTTTTTTTTAATTGCTAGAACAAAATCATACCAGTTTTCAGACATGCACGCACTCACACATACATACGCACACACATACAAGCTGCAAAAGCAGTATTAGCTCAGAGAAGACTGAGCTACAAAGGGGATATCATATCTTACTGTCAGTATAACCTTGCTAAGTAAGTCCTGATTAGAAAACAGCTGTATATTATTGTAGAATATATCTTTTCCATGCTATTCTGATTCAGAATTAGAATCGTAACATGAGCGGTATTTAAATGCCATTTACCAATGAAACTCAACACTATTCCAGTATACCATGGTAGATGGATATAAAATACTCAGAAGACAAAAGCTCCACAAGAAGTGTTAAGTCAGGCACATTACTGAGCTGCCAGTGTTATTTCGGCTGCAGTTTATCTGAAAAATCCTTCTGCTCCATCAGGACATGCAAATTTCTGCTGACATCTTACAAATACTTCAGATGTTTTTTTTTTTAAAAAAAGTAAATGGCAATAAACAGTGATTTGAGAGACATAAAAAGAAAAAAAAGCTGTAGGATGGTACAACTCTGTAGTGGTATATTGGCATTTTCTAATCTTTCAAACTTAAAAAATTGAGTATTAGGTTCCATTTAGGAATAATCTATTGAGATGCAACAACTGCATTACAAAATGTATGTAAAGAATTGGGGGGTAGGGGAAAATCCATGAGCTTTTTGCATTTTCTTGGAGCTACATCTAAATTATTTGGTATTTTAGTAAACAGTGTTATGTAGTCATCTATATCAAAAAAGGGGAAGGAAAGGCAATCATGAAACGATATAATGATCCTGTCTTAACATAAATAACTCTCTCCTTAAGAGATAAAGCTTTTCATTGGTACTTTAACACTGACTAAAAGCAAACTCTTGTGAGGCAAACTGCACACACATTTGTATTCCCCCAATCATAGAAACTATGAATTAACAATAAATCACGTATAAGTTTGAAGAAGCTAGTTCAAATATCTGTACAAAAATATAAAATCTAGAAATTCTTTTTTTCTCTCGCCTGTGTTGATTCTTGGAAACATCACATGCACAATAATACAATTGGAAAAGTGGCAACTAAGGAATTAAATATTTGTAGCTTTTTTTTTACATATATACATATTACAATAAAAATAATTTTATTTTGGTTGGTTGGAAGTATACTACAAGCTAAATTTTCTAATTCCCAAAGTTGAAATCTGTTTTATCAATAGCTTACTAAAATCCAAATATATTAAAAATTTCTACTATAAGTGCAGAAAACAAAAAAGGATTTACAGTCTTCTAGATGGTCAATTTATCTACTATGAACAAACTAGAGGATCAGCAAAATAATAATGTATGAATGCTCCTTCTGTAGATAATTGGACCCAAAGAGAGAAAGAAATTCACAGTTCAGTAAGATCCCTAACCCTGACCTTTAAGTTATTTTTCTTTTTATACATTCAGTACAGTATCATGTAAGCTGTGCAAAACTTTACTTAAACTGGCAGTTTGCCATTTCAGTTGCATTTATCTTTGGTACAAAAATAAACAATCGCATTAATGTGCAAGTATTTGTTTTCTTCCGGCCAAGTACCGAAAATTATTTTTCTAGAGCCATCTTTTTATACAATACATAGACTCTGTGGCATATCTACATTTTCAACATATTCCTATATACATTCAAAAATTTGTAAGAGCTGGAACAAATACATTAAAACCCATGAGACCATCTATATGTCTTCTCTCTCATAGGAGTTTCTTCATCCTACAAAATGTTTACTATTCCATGTTTATTCTTCCCTTCCCTCCCTCCCTATTCAATACAAGGCACAAAGAGTATACGTTATTTCTTACTTGCACAGACATTTAAATACCGTATCAAGCTCAGAAAATTATATTTTTTTATATGGCACACTAGCTTTATTGCTAAGTGTGCTATTTACAATTTAGGTTACAAAGAAAACTTATTGTTTAATTTAGAAGGAAAAAAGCAACAATTTTTGAAAAAAAAATCCTTGAGTTTACATTTTTTTAAACTTAAGAGCATAAACCTGCCAAAATGTTTGGCATTTTACTGGATTTTTTCTTTTGCAAAAAAACATATTTTGTTCCTACATAAGTTATATAATCTGGTCCTAGATAAACTTAATTTTAAAATAAACATGTAGCCATTACATTTATGCCAGAAGCAAGTTTAGATCTACAAGGTTTATGCTCCAAAATGCCATTAAGCATTTCATATCATGCTTTCACTTACCTTACTACATTGTTATAAAAACAAAATCAAAAAAATAATGGAACTTAAAACTGTGTTTTATACAGCACTAAACTCACATGCAGACCAGAATTAATTATACAATGTAGTAGTTCATGATGCAGGCAGAGCTCTGATCAGTGTGATGGCATAAAATGATGTCTCTTAAATTTTTGATGTTGGTATTCGCAGCCCAACAAGTCCTCCCGTAGGATCTCCTTCTGCTGTTTTTTCTAAAACCTGGTTCACAAATTCTGAAGTTTGTCCAGATACCGGCTGTCCTAGAGAAATGAGTAAAAACACATCTTCAGAATTTATGTGTCCCTTGCTCTTTATTCCTTACAAACTTAAGTTGTGCCAATGTTAATAAGATCAAATGTATTTTCATATAAAATATTTGAAATCTGATTCCAATCACCCAGAATAGTCTAAAAAGATGGTCAATGAACAATAACAAGGTGAATATATACATGTAATACATGATAAATCTGAGTAGGCAGCAACATTGCAGAGAAGAATACAGAAGAGACTGACTGCAGTTGTTAGGTAACTTGAGGCTAGTCAATAATGAGGACAGATAAATCGTAGGACACATTGTTTATAACCTTCAAATCTATGTGTAGCACTATACAATTTTTTATTAGGAAATCATAAACTAAGTCAGAGCAAGTAGCTACTTTCCTATATGCAGGCTTTTTGTTTTGCCTGGTATATATCCAATCCAAAGAGAAACATAAAAAAAGTCAGTGAGTAAATTATGAGACCACCCTATAGGGAGAGCGCTTAACTTTGGTGTCTTCTAATCATCTTTGTTTAAATTAAAATCAGTACATTATGGGCATTCTCTCTCTCAGTGTATACAAATGTAAATGACGGAAGAGAAAGAATAATTTTAAGACTGGCAATTGTTGATCTCTTGAATGAAAGGGAAGATACACATCAACTAAGCAAGGGTTAAAGTTGACGTATGCTATCTGAGCAACCAGATCTGAGCTTGGTTTGAATCTGTTGAGCTTGAAGAAGCGGACAGAGTCCTTACACCTGTGAGCTCAGCCATCTGCTCTTTAGATCTGGCTTGTCAAAGCAGCCTGGGGTGTGTGTGTGTGTGTGTGTCTTATGATTGGGTTCTAGCACTAGCATGGCGGTCTGAATGGGGAACAATAGACTTACCTGAACCCTAGCAAAACAGTCATTTAGAGTTTGGTGCCTGCCAGTTCTAGGATTATGCCTTTGTAGCTTCATGCTTTGACCAGTTACATCCATTCCTGGATCATGCAGGGGGAGGCAGTGCTCACAGTTTATTTATTTATTTATTTATTTTTGTATTTATATACCGCCCCATTCCGAGGACTCGGGGCGGTTCACAGCTTTTGTTTAAAACAATGCAATATACAGGTTTAAAATTAATTAAAAAAGAATTAAATCAGTGGCTGTGACCTGTTTAAAAATTTTTACAAAATTTTAAATATTAAAACCCCGTTTAAATTAATTAAAAAAGCTTTAAAAACCCCTCAGTTACTCATGCCCTAATCACTTCCGGGTTGGATTACTGTAATGAACTATATATAGGTGGGACTACCTTCAAAGAGTATCCAGAAGCTTCAGCTGGTGCAAAGTGTAGGCAGTTATGTGTACTAAAATAAATGTTACATATCTGCTCTGTGAGCTGCATTGCTGCCAGTCTGCTTTCGGATCCAATTCAAGATGCTGTATTTTGATTTTTAAAACTCTTTGTGACATGGGGCCAGGTTATTTGAGGGACTGCCTCTACTAATTACATCAGCTCACCCTGTCAGATCTGGTGAGACATGCTGCAGGTTCCGTCAGGGACCTATATTTGGCAGGCCTGAGGCAGCAAGTCTTCTCTGCTATGGCTCCCTCCTTATGGAATGTTTTTCCCACTGAAGTGATTCGGGTCCATCCCTCCTTTATTTTCTGGATGCCCCTCAAAACGTGGCTTTATCATCAGGCCTAGGGCTCTCAAGGAGCCAGTGAGGTTTTGAGGTGGCTCCATTGCTAAGCGAATCTCTCGTCTGTTTTTTTATGACTACGCTTGACATGTTTATTGTTTTAATACTTTTTTTTGCTATATGCCACCCAGAGTCCCTTTTATGAGATGGATGGCCATATACATTTCATAAATTATACCACTAAAATCGGTATTTTCAAAATTTCGAAATACTAAAGCGGGAGCCCTATTTGATTTTTTACTGCTTATAAATAATACTGTGTTTATTGTTCACTTACCAAGAGTGTCTTTAATTAGTACATCAAGCTTCTGACTCATATTTGTTACTCTCTCATCTTTAGGACTCTGCACTCTGTTCACAATTTCTTGTTTGATAGAATTGATTACAAACAGTAAGTTATCTGCAAAGAGATCAAGCAACAATGTAAGTCCTCCTTACTGCAATTTTTCTGAAAAGGAAGAATACATCTATTATGTAAAAGCAATTTTATACCATTCTTCCATCTGAAATTTCCATACTGGTATAAAATAACTAATAAAACTACATTAGTACTGAAGACAGAACTCATAAAAAGTAATACAGAAAAAAAGGTAGACTAAAGATTGAAAGATAGAAAAAACATTTAAAGAAAAAATATTTGTATGTAACAAACAAATGGATGTCAGGCAAGACTCTGTAGGATACCCTAAACTACATGCCCCCTTCTTCCTAGTTTCCCATCAAGCAATGTGACAAACATTTCAGATTGTTAAATCTTTTAATGTCTTTAGAAAACCACAATAACTTTACTGAATAACTTGTAAATAACCCATATAGACCAGCTTTCAGATAATTATTAACATACTTCAAAACGGACAGTTTCATCAATCAGCATATTTGAAAGATTTAATAAGGTATCCTACTTTCAAGTACAAGACAGCTGTTTTTTTCCTTCTATAAAAGCTTACCATATTCAGTATTGAGTCCCCAGAGTTTAACTTTGTTGGCTTCATACTGAGCTTTCTTTTTCAGTCGGCAAGCCCTGTGATGTTGAGAAGGAAAAGAATTGAAGGTGAGGTATTGTTCCTGTTGTTTGGACTGTTCATCACACAAATAATCAGATTCAGATTATTAGATGTTACCAAGCAGTACATCCAGACTATAATTCTTGATTCCAACTTTCATTTCTCCTTTAGCTAACAAAATGATTCCTCTGTGATTATTTATTTATTAAACATATTTCTATCCCATCACAATCAAGAGAGGGTTTACTTTTAGCAAATATATTTTAAAACATGTATAGTACAATCTTAAAAACCAACAGTCATAAATAGGAATAAAAATAACATTAAAAAAATCCAATATTATAAAAATAAAAAACAAACCCCAAATTGGTAACATTTTACCATCCTAGAATATTACAAGTTTCAGTAATACAGTTAAAATGTAAGCATTCTGCCTATACACAGCAGGCAATTATGATCAGAGACTCTTTCCAATGTGCTAGGAGAGGTGTGAAGCAAGAGAGTAAGGCAGAATTTTAATTAAGGAAGTAAGGAAGAATTTAATGCCCTCAGTCACGAGTTGGGCTGCCATATAAATTTGTTAAATAACATAAGGTTAAATAAACAACCTTTTGCATATGATTACTTAACCAAGCCGTGAGATACAAAGCTGTAACTTGCAGAATAATTTTTTCTTTTTCAATATATCAATCTACAAATGCTTGTCAATAGGAATAATTTATCAGGTTGTATACTACCCAACACTTTACTTGTATAATACCCAACTCTCGGTGGCTCACAACAATCTATATATATACACTGTATTATATACATGCATGTATACACCCGAACATACATATACATACACAAACACAAAACAAAGAGAGAACAATTGTTAATGCTATATTAGTATATTTATTCAGGAAATTGTTACCTAGAGGCAAGTTTATTTTTTTCTTTCCTTGATCTTGGTCTTGCTGTTAAAGGAAGTTCACTGACAGGGGTCAAATCGCTAATTACTTTATTCAGTTTCCTAAGTTCATTTCCAATTTGTAGCAGTTTTTTAGGGTTAGGTGTCAGATCTTCTACATCAGTCCTTCGTGACTTTTTAACAGCATATTTTCCTGTTTAAATATATACAATCGTAATCAATAGGTTGCAAATTTTCATTCAATTTGAAGATACACATTTAAGTTACAATGCCTATTATATACATTGGTGTTTATTTGCCAGCACTGTATCTCATATATAAGAAGTCTATGTGTACTACCTACAAAGCATGTTAGAAGTAACACTAGGCATAAATACATACATACATACATACATACATACATACATACATACCATGCTGCAGGTGCACCATGTATAGTCAGAAAATCAGTAATACATCTGTTTATTTTAGATTATGCATTTAATTTAAAGCATTTTTGATAAATGTTGATGTAACTAATGACAACCACTCTAACCAATGACATAAAAAGTATCATTTTCGTTTCTTTCACCAAGTTTAATGTCTACAAATGCAGATTATTACAAGTAGTCCTTGACTTACAACCTTTCATTTAATGACCGTTCAAAGTTACAACAGCACTGAAAAAAGTGACTTATCACCCTTTTTCACACTTATTAACTATTGCAGCATTCCCATGGTCACACGATCAAAATTCGGACACTTGGCAACTGGCTCATATGTACGACGGTTGCTGTGTCCCAGGGTTGCATGTTCACTTTTTGCAATCTTCTGATAAGCAAAGCCAATGGGGAAGACAGATTCACGTTACCAACCATGTTACTGAAGTAACAATTGTGATGATTCACTTAACAAGTGTGGCAAGAAATGTAAAATGGACAAAGCTCACTTAACAACTGTCTCAGTTAGCAACAAAGTTTGGGCTCGCCATAGTTGTAAGTTGAGGCCTATCCACAATGCATTTGAAAACACATTTTGTTGAAGTGTCACAAATGATACAAAAAAATAGGGAAGAAATGTTTCTAAGCGGCAAAAGCAAATTGTTTTATGACTCCTTCCTCCTCCTCCTCCAGTTACTTCAATAAATTAATGGACCGGTGAATACAAGTTGCATATTTTATTTAAAAGAAAGTTACGGTGAGGAAATTTTAGAATACTGCCAACATATTCATGCACATTTCAATACCTCCAAATCCCAACACAATGTTAACCCAACAGATATTAAACGGGTTTGAAATGCCTATACATCTTATTTAAATGATACAGGAAATTCTGACAAAAATTTAAGGTGTGCCATACACCTGTAAACAGCAGCTCTTACCATGATGTAATCCATTCTTCTGATACATGTTGCTTGGCAAGGTTTCTCGATTCCACTCAGAAGGCCTTAACATTCTCTCCTGCTGTGATGGCGTCAGTTGTTCACTATATTCCCAGAAGTATCTCCGCTTGCCTCTTTTTCGACAAGATATTGCAGTCATTTCTTTCAAATCTTCTACAGAATCATTTTCAAAACCTAAACATTTATAAAGTTGTACTTTTATAGAGCCTGTCCAGAGCAAATGGACCAGATAGGTAAAAGATAGTATATCAAAATTAAGGGTAAAAAGGATTGGAATAAAGGGAAAATGAGATTTTAAACTTTGACAATTTCTGACAGTGTTCAATTTTTTTCTCCCAATTGCTGAATGAGAATTTATCAGATGACTAATGGACAAAACTGGGCTGATGGCATAGGACTTTTCCAGAGCATCTCTATAAACTATTTTGTTCTTAAGCAGAGCCTGGAGTTCTTTACCAAATTGTCTCCTCAACTAATGGTCTCTTCAAATCAGCATTCTACCTCTTTGATTTCAGAAAGTCAAAATGATCACCGATTCATTACAGATATACAGTGCAGTCAGATACAGATAAAAGTATGCACTAGAGTTACAGAATAATATTGTATTACATTATATGCATATAATTTTTTAGCATCCACATTATGCTTTAAAACAGCAGTCCCCAATCTTTTTAGCTCCAAGGATCAATTTTTCAGAAGACAAATTGTCTTCCATGGACCGGAATGGGTGGATAGTTTCACACATGCAACCTAGATCTTGTGCATGTGCAGATGAAGTGTCACTCATTCGTTCATTGCTTGTGCAGTCCAGTTCCCAACAAGCCACGGAATGGTACCAATCCACGGACTTGGGGTTGGCAACCACTACTTTAAACGAAGAGTGAAATTTTACTATTCCAAATTATCCTAAATAGGCATTCTTCTAATCTCATATTAAAATACTGGGTTCCCAGACCAGATATGCTTTTTTTTTCACGGAAATCATTTGTACTTGTGCCTGTTTATGCTCATAGGAAATGAATGTTAGACAGAGGGCTATACACCCATGAATTATTTATATTAGGTCATGCAACGGAAAGAATAATAAATCACTTTATGGACAAGAAGCAGCAGTGGCATTTATTCATTAGAATGACAAACACTCTTTCTGGAAAAAACTTCTATATAGATCATACATCATGGCCATCAAATTTTCATATAAGACCTCAACATTCCCAAAATGTAGTAAAAACCTACACCTCTAAATGGATGACAGGCTGTTAACTATATATATATTGTTGATGATTTACAGCTTATCTTAAAAGCAACCTACACTTCTCAGGGCCTCTCTCTTTCAGGGAGATGGGTGGTTTAGAAATATGAAATGTAAACAAACAAACCTCATCAGTGTTGTATAAGACATTAAATTACAATGCAATACTGTTGCAGTCTAGACTGTGCTTCCTTTGGTTACATTAAGCAAGATGTTACTTCACGTGGCTAAAAACTCATTTTCAATTCGAGAATATGTAATGCTTTCAAGAAGGTCAAGCATCTCCAAGAAGAGCGGTTTATAGTTTGTATCTAGCTCACATGAGTTTCATTACCTGGTTCAGAAAATGTATCACTGATGTCATCATCTTTATCGTCCTCATAATCCTCCTCTTCATCATTTTCAGATAGTTCATGCTCACTTCCAAAGCCTTCATCATGATCTTCATCTTCCACCTCTTCCTCATCGTCTTCATCCTCATCCGGATCGGCTGTCCCTGCATGATCAGCTGAGCCATCACTGACAAAAAGAGAATAATTATGCTCTTCTTTTTTCTGTGATGGATCTGACACTGAGGTGCTAGCAGAGAGGTTGCTCTTCTCAGCAATAAGTCCTGGAGTTTCCTGGGGCGGCGTGAGGAGCAGAGCCTGAGTCTCTTTGAAAGGCAATACAGGAGCACTGTGATTCTGAAGGGGGTCAATTCCTTTCTGCTCTTGTCTCTTTGCTACAGCTCCACAGTAGCAGGTGTTTTCTTTTGCAGCATCAGCATTTGCCTGGCTCAGAGCAGACCTGTTCTGGTGCACTGGATTTATCTTCACTTTTGCCTTTTTAACATAATCCTTACATTCAATGTGAATATTCACTTTCTCATTATTGTACATATTGGTCTTAACCATGATTTGTGTGCTTGAATTGGCCTTGCTTGCTTTCTGAGCAAACTCAGATAAAGGTGTTTCAGCCTGAGCAGTTTTTGATGAACAAACTGGGGCAGCTGCTCTTGCAATTTTCTTGGTTGGCAGAGAAGTTAATTGGGTTTGTTTTGCATTGAACAGCAACTCTGAATAGCATAGTGGATCTGAGACAGGCTGAGAGTCCTCACTGTTGAGCTGAGCCAGAGTTGGAGTTTTACTTATTACCTCTTCATCTTGATACGGGCTTGAAAAATCATCAAGACCCAAATAGTCCACCTCTTTTGTTCCCCAAATGTCACAGCTGGTTAATTTTGTATACTTTGTTAAATCTTCACAGTAAGTATCCCACTGATCCCAATTAGCAGGGAAAGACATTTCAGTATCCAGAATCTCAGTAAAAGTCTCTAAGTTCTCAAATTCTTTACAGTCCTCTACAGAAAGGAGATTGTCCCTGGAACTCTGTTGGCAATCCATTCCTCTGTCCTATTAAAGTAAATAGACATAAGCATATCAATTAACAGTTAATGCATTTTCTATCTAGATTCTTACTACATCAGCCAGCTAAGACCAAAAGAAATTAATTAACATCAAGTGCACCTTGAAGGACATATTGTATAAATCAAAAGTTAAAACAGTAATCCTAAAGTAAGTTGCATTGAATCCAGTGGGTTTACCAAATGAGCATACATAATTCTATGCTATGTATTGGTTCTGAACATTTTGGAGTTTGGGGAGTCAACGATTCCTATGCTTATCTCAGTGCTTACCCTGCCAAAAGGAACACCTCATCAGTAGTTCATTCTAGTATCTTATAGACTATTCCTTTCTTTAAAACTTAATAAGACATTGTTAATGACACTGAATGAATCAGAACAGGAGACAAAGTGGTAAAAAGTCCATTCTTTCTTGAATTAATCCCATAACATTCAGATTCTGAAGTGCTTTATTTTAATTATATATTAAGTATATTAGAATATGTTTAAAATGGTCATCATCCCAAGTGATAAAAAGTTTGAATTAATCCTCTAACCAGCAAAGACTACAAATTTGGAACAAGTTTGGTTTAGAAAAAAACTGAATAAAAGCATATATGATATAATTTAAAAATGTACACATGATGGAGGTAACAGATAAGGCTTTTGGTCTGATCCAAAGGAATCTTCTCATGAATTTTTAGTATCCACCATATAAAACTCTAATACACATACATACACTTACTCACAGATACACACATTTTATATCACCCCCATTATAATACAGCTCATACATTTAAGAAAAGTCAGAATTAGAGCAGTTTTTACAGAACTATAAAAATGAAGTTATACGATATACATATTATGATTTCAAAGGGTAGCTTCACCTAAATTTATTTAGGAGCAAGAAATATGCTTCATGCAATTAAAGACAAATGAATGCAGCTTACCAATTCATACATGAAATCTGGGTCAGAATTATTAGCCAAGAGATCTGTGCTGATCAGAGTCTGTTCTGAAAACAAGTGATTTTGAAAGGCATCTCCAAATGGAGGGTCCATTCCACTCACACTGGGCTATAATAAATTAATATTAGTTTGGAACTTAAAACATCTAAATTTTATTATAAAACAAACAAAAAATCACTCCTTCAAACACCCTATCTTTTTTTTTCATTCTTACAATGCATCAGGAATAAACATTTGAACTTAACAACCTTGTAATGTTTTCTACATATATGGGTATTATGATTCTGGCTGACTTCATGAGATGTGCTAAGCCAATTTGGTTGAGTTTGGTTTAGCACTTTTCTGAACCCATCATTATTTATGTCTGTGAATCCAGCTACTCTCATTTATTCAATAAAAATGATTAAAACAAATGATGGGTTTGCAGAAGTTGCGATCTCTACATCTTTCTATCCATCTACAATATTTGAAATTAAATAAATGTGTACTGTAGCCATCTAAGCTTACTTTTATTGGTAATAAAAATTATCTTTTCATAACATAATGGTCAGAAGAGGTAGCAAGTTCTGCATGCCTTCTTCCTTGTTCTACTTTTGAAGTTCTTTCCCAAGAATATATATTCCTGTTTTAAGTGATCAACCAAAGTACATTCTTTTTTGGAAGAATGATACTACACTGGTAGATACCAAATTACGGTAGATACAATTCTTTTAAACTGTTATTTAGCTTTTGAAACCGTATTAAAATTGCTTAGATAATGTATCGGGTATTTTTACCTGAGGCATTTCCAGGCCCAGATCCTCCAAATTCAATTCCAACTTTTTTGTTTTCCTTGCTTGCAAATTCTGTTCCAGCTTTTTTTCCGAGTTAGTAGGCAGCATATAACTCATACGAGGCGAGTTGCAGATTTTTTGCTAGGAAAATGTTTACTTTGATTACTTGGAATATTTTTTTTCTCTGGGGAATTTGTGCCTGAAATGTAAAGAAAACCATTAAGAGATTTTACATTAAATGCATGCTTAGTATTTTAGTCCTCATTTTTTGCTGCAATTATTTTTACACGCATCTCCTCTACATTTTCTTTCTCTTCATTCTATCTTTTCACAGTTTCTATTAACATAATTGCATAATTTCAGAGACAATTTGTAAAACAATTCTGTTCCAAGCAGCTTCTATATCTTATGTCCACTGGGATTGTGTTACATGAGATTAATCTAATCTAATACTTTTCCACATAGGATTTGTACTTTCTATTCCTCCAGCTTTTCCATTTTCATTCTATCTCTTTTACATTTTCTCTTTTTATCTATTGTCATATTTAGTATCAACATTTTGGGTTATGTTCGGAAACAAATAAATGGTCTGTGCAGCTGTTTTAATATACGTTTCCTTCATCTAGCTCTGCTCTAAAACAGTTTTGTATTTAGAACTGTAGAAAGTTAGCACCCACCCTCTCCTAGAAGAATGAAATATTCTAGGAAATATTAAAAAGGCAGATTATATTTCCCAGGATGAGAAAAGGAGAAACAAGACAAAGCAGCTTCCTGCAGCTCCCTGCCCCCCCCCCCTTTCAGCTCCAGGGTGATGGGATTAAGAAATGGCCCTCAGGACATGATAGGATTAG
>JANHFL010007074.1:73640-107149 GCA_032468155.1 Oxyrhabdium leporinum | reverse complement strand
AAGAAAGAAAGAAAGAAAGAAAGAAAGAAAGAAAGAAAGAAAGAAAGAAAGAAAGAAAGAAAGAAAGAAAGAAATTGGAGATCTACTGAAAGAAGATAATTGCCATTTATCCTTTTACCTTAGCAGAAAGTTTTAATATAATTGTGAAAGATATTACACACAATTGTTTCAATACATACCCATGTATACAAATTCACAGAAGCTCTGTCAGCAGCGTATTCAAGGATTTGCAGTACAGTTTTTCGAATGCAAGAGATAATAAGCCTGTCTCTTAGATCCCAAAGCTTTTCCACATGGCAATCCAAGCTGTTTATTTATTTATTATTTTGATTTATATAGCTGCCCATCACTAAAATTTGGCAAGTTGATTTCTTGTGGATCATCAAATCCTGCCAGATTAATCTTACTTCCTTTGTCTCATTGTGAAACTTCCTTGGTAGATTGTGAAAATGCTGAATATGTAATAATATCTCTTGATTTCAGCAAAGTCTTTCACATTATATTCTAATTAACAGTCTTGTTAAGTGTATGGATAGCATGGCAAGTATCAAATGGAGTAACTCAGTTCAGAGTTCCAGAGTTCTGGCCAGAAGCTCTTCAATGCTTTTGCTTAGTATTTGGTGAGCTGAGCAGAGGAATTTTTATTAAAATTTGCATAAGTTACGCAGCAAAGTCTAATACCAAATCCTTGAAAATCAGAAGTAAAATTAAAAGTGATCTTTATGATAATGATATTGACGAACTGGAAGGGTACTGGAAATCAAAGATTGGATTCAAGGTATGTATAATTTATAAATTTTTGAAAAGGTGTTTTTTTCTGCCAATCAAAACACAAAGTTATTTTTTGTATAGTTTTCATAATATTTGACAAGAACAGACTATTTTTATGAATAATTCGATATTAATCCCAGAAGAAAGGTCTTTGATTTCAATTGTATTTTAACCTTTAAAAATCTCCTGAATTAGTCAATGAATTTGTATCCCCCCTCTTTTTTTGTTGTTGCTTTTTTTTACATGTCCACCAGGTATGATAAAAGAAATGTTGCTTAGCATTTCAATCTTTGGTAAGAAAAATTACTCTCTATGCCGGTAGTTCTCCCTTTTTTGTTGTTCAGGACACCCTAAATTCATACATTTTCTATCGCATTCCACAGAATCATCTAACCAATTTCCTATAGTTGTCCCAAGAATACATATTACATTAATGGGTTGAATTACTTGTCAAAATGGAATCTGTAAATATTACAGAAACTACAGAATAACAGAGTTAGAAGGGACCTTGCAAGTCTTCTAGTCCAATCCCCTAAACCAGGCCGCAGAAACAAGCAAAGCCCCATCCACAGGATGCGGGCAGCACACAAGGCCATGCCCTCTTTAGTCTGCAGAAAAGCCTCTCTCCACTGACCTATACCAGATTAAAAGAAAAACACCCATTCCTCTATTCTGTTTGTTTTTTCAAGCACAGCTTATCACTTGTAATGGCATCTGATCAATAGCTCATTTGTTAGCATGCCGAGCATCATTAGTGGTCTAATTCTATCATATGGGCAGAGAATACATCAAGCAGAAAGGTCTGGTTTTCCCATGAAACAAGCTCAACTTGCTAAAGATGAAATCTGAGACAACACCATCCGTAATGGTATTGGCGGGAAGCCAATACTATAAGCAAGGGTGTTAAAAGTTGTTACAAACAAATCAACACACTTCAGTATCTCATAACTATCATCCATGCGGTGTATTTTCAGTGTTTTAAAATACTGTGAGTCAACTCATTTCACTTTGATTATCTAGTAGGATACCTGGGCTTAATGAGATCTATACTGCTTTTTGATATACTGGAAACACATTTATTTCTTCTTCACCTATTTGTAATATATCTCTGTATTCAATGTTAAGTTTATCAGTGCCAAAGTAGTCAACTTGCACAGGTAACATATCAAAAATTGTATGAATATTGCCAGAGCACTTTTTAACAATCTGATGATATTCATTCTATATTTACTATAGAATGATATAGAGCAGGGGTGTCAAACTCAAGGCCCAGGGTGTGGATCTGGCCTGCAGGGTGCTTAGATCTGGCCCATGGGGCCGCCCTGGAAACAGTGAGGGACCAGCCCACTGTGCCTCTGCCAGAGAAAATGGAACTCGGGAGGGCCACATGTGGCTCTCCCGAGCTCCTTTTTTGCTGGAAGAGGGTTGCAGGAGGCCATCACAACTGAAAATGGAGCTTGGGAGCCTGTTTTTGCTGGAAAAGCACTCAGGCCACTACAGTCGCCCTGACATGTGTGATGTCAAGCTGGCCATGCCCACCACAGCCACACCCAACCCGGCCCTCCAAGGTCAAACACAAGCCTGATGCGGCCCTCAATGAAATTGAGTTTGACACCCCTGATCTAGAGCCTCTTCCTATGCTTTAATATAAAATTTTGTCGTTGCATATGTTCATTCACTACTACCAGGTGGATTTGTAACTAGCTAACAAACCATACTCAATGTGTAGTCCTTAATGGAACTACATACACATGGAGGGAAATAAGCAGGGTTCTCCAAGCTTCTATACTCCAAACTTCTATTTTAAGCCCAGTACTCTTCAATATATTCATAAATGATTTAGATGAAGGAATAGAATGGGAAGTCATTGAATTTGCAGATGACACTAAGCTGACAGAAATAGCCAACACCCCAGAAGATAGGTTCAAGATCCAAATGAAATTCAGTGTAGAGAAAAGTAAGGTTTTACACTTAGGCAAGAAAAACCAAATATACAGGCACAGATTAGGTGAAACCTGGCTCAAAAGCATTGACTGTGAGAGGGATCTTGGAGTCCTATGGAGCAATCACTTAAATATCAACCAGCAGTGTGCAGCAAAAGCCAAAAAACCCAATACAATCCTAAGCTGCATTAATAGAAGGATAGAGTCAAGATCATGTGAAGTGCTAATACCACTTTACAAAGCTTTAATAAGACCACATTTGGAATACTGCATCCAGTTTTGGTCGCTGCAATATGAAAAAGATACTGGAAAGAGTGCAGAGAAAAGTAAAAAGGATGATTAAGGGGCTGGAGGTTAAAATCTATGAAGAACGATTGCAGGAATTGGATTTGTCTAGTCTAATGAAAAGAAGGACTATGAGACACATGATAGCAGCGTTCCAATATTTGAGGGGCCACCAAAAAGATGAAGGGGTCAACCTATTTTCCAAAGCATCAGAAGGAAAGGCAAGACACAATGGATGGAAACTAATCAAGGAGAAAAGCAAGTTAGAACTAAGGAGAAATTTCCTAACAGTGAGAACAATTAACCAATTGCTTTTAAGAAGAGACAGGACATCTCCTGCTTAATCAGGGGGTTGGACTTCCAAGATCCTTCCAACTGCATTATTCTATATTCATTCTTCGTATTCTCTGAGATTAATCGGACGGGTTTTATATTGTTTCATTAAGGAAGCTTTTCAATTAGTCCATGGATGCATTTGGAAAATGTACTGAATTTCTAGTACTTCATTAGGCTTGGCGGTTAGCACTATTATCTCAATATTGCTTCTTTCAGCAACACTTGGCTTTCTTTACTTTCACAGTGCAACACTTAACTTTTTCCTAAGAACACTAATTTTGTCTGAAGAATAATTAAGTTGGGTGGTAGTTAATCCCTTCTTGAAGGACAGGATGGTATCGCTGGCTATTAAGGAGTGCTTGTGCGTTCCCTTCACAAAAGGCTGTCACTTGAAGCAAACCAATCTGCACAATTTTAATCCAGTTTCAAACCTTCCCTTTTTAAAGAAGTTTGAGGAGAAGCGGGTTGCACTGCAGCTCCAAAGAGCTCTGCATGGAACGGATTGCCTGTACCTCCTTTAGATTCAGCTGTGAGCTATAGAACTTTTTTCTTTTGTCTTAGAAAAAGAAGAACATTCAACTTCCTTTTATCTTCTCCTTGGTGCCCCTGGCTCTCAAGGTATTCGCACGTACCATTGCATAGAATTAAGTTTTATTGTGCACCTGATGTGTTTTGATAGCTAGTTATATTCCCATTCTATTCAGCAAAAGCAGCCCCATGAATGTTGTCAAAGTAATTAAACAACAGTATTTTCATATGGTTGATTTGAATATAATTCAAAGGTTTGGCTTCATTTTTTGGAAAGAGGATTTGCAGATTTAAATCACTCCAGTCAAGAAATATTAATGAAAACTTCCCCTTCCACTGCGCTGCACGGCATTGTTCTTTTAAATCAAAACTTGTATTAAATGAAGTTATAAAATGTTGAGTTTTTTTTACAGCCTTGATTTTCAACCTGGAATTATAGATGTCAAAAAATTGTGTTAAAGGGCAATTGTGCTAAGAAGAAAAGGTATCTTCATTTATCAGTTATGAGGTGGGAACATGTAAACAAGAGCTTTGAGAATAAGGAATTTAAGCTTTACTATAGGACAAACAAGATACAGGCAATTTAACTTATGATCAGGAAGATGCAATTACGGTAGCTTTTCTATTTGATTTTATTTTTTATCTAAGAAGTAGATATCATAATTACTTTTTATTTGTAGATTCATGACAAAAGAGTATTATAAAAATGACACAATTATAAAATATTTGTTTTTTTACAAACTGTATTACAATTATTAAAAATTGGTTTTATCTGTAATTGATTTTTTGTCATTACTTTGTATTTTATTTCACATTTTGCATGCTCCTTTTCAGATATTTTGTTATCATTACTATTTACATTACAATAGGTGAAATGAGTTTACTTTTATATCAAGAAAGTTTACCATTACATTTTATACTGGATGTTTTATTTGTTTTTTATTTCCTATTGCTGCAAATATTGCAAGTATTTTAATTGTAGGATATATTACAAAAGAAATTGGTCTCTATAATGTATCTCCCTTATACTTTGGCATCTATAGAACTATACTGTTCAGATGATGTATTGGTAGCTGGTAGTAATTCAGAGGTTTTGCTACCAGATAAATCAGATAGATATGGTTCCATCTTATCCTTTGAATGAAGAACTTGCAGGAATGAATGGCAATAGCACAGCACTTAGACTTATATACCACTTCGTGGTGCTTCACAGCCCTTTCTAAGCAGTTGTACAGAATCAGCATATTGCCTCCAACAATCTGGGTCCTCATTTTACTGACCTCGGAAGTATGGAAGTCTGAGTTAACCTTGAGCCAGTTAGAATCAAACTGAAAGATAGTTTACCTTCTCATCCTTCCACAGACTGCTTCTATTTTTCTGTAAATAACAAACAGCTTCTTCCTCAGTCCACTTCTTGGACTGTTTCTTCATGACGCCATTCGAGGACGAATTTCCTTTTTTCCAAAGAGCCTGGAACCTTTCCAACATAAAAAAAACTGGAAGAACTTCTTCTGTCATCTTCTCTGATCTGTCAATTGTTCTTGGACATTAATAAAAATACAATGGACAGGAAGTCTGCATTAAAAGATCAAGAAATAAATGGGGTGTGTTACCATGGTCTCCTCATCTGTGATTGATGCCATTTCACTCTAAAAGAAATCTATGGCAGATTTCTCCTATATGCCCAGCTGATGTATGGGTTAAGAGCTTATTGTTACGTAATGTGCCAGCATAGGTTGTATCATGAGATGTAATTTACTACAATGAATGTAGAATTTGTTATACTGTTTTTTATTTGGTGTTATAAATTGTTGAACCGCTACCATATCATTTTAGACAGATTTATTTTTCCTTACTCCTTTTATTAACAGGCTTTTTATTCAAATGGTAGTGTAGTCTACATTTTTCTGTTAAAATACTTTCTTTCTCTCTCTTTTCTTTCTTTTTCTCTCATTCTCACTCTCTTTCTCCCATTCTGAAAATAATTACATTAAAAAAAGTAGATTTACTTAACTCAGTTACTTTTAGCTGTTCTTCACTGGAATGAATTAAATTAATCATCTCCCAAAGACTTAATAATATCTTTAAACAAACCAGAATTTACAAGAGTGAATAATTGCAGCAAATCAAAAGTGCATTACAGGCACTGACAGTTTCTAGACATGATGCATGAGTGCTAAGAGAGAAAACTGCCACCTGGTTTCTTTTGTTCTAAATACATTCCTTAGTAAATAAATCATGGCGAAGATTAGTTTTTAGAAAGATTGCAAAATTATTTGGATGTATGATCACCTTAATTTAGAAATCAATAAAATCCGCTAAAAATCAGTTCTCATAAGTCAGTAAATGGAAAGAATCACTAATAGGGAATTTCTTATTTTTATTACAATAGTGGCTTTCAATGGAAAGATAGTAAAGAGTAAAGTAAAGTAAAAAAAAAATTATCACTGGTTAATATTAAAACATTTATAGTCTGAATAGGATTATCAAAGCATAGAATTTGTGCCATTAATTCTAGCATGGAGAAATAAGATTGAGGTTGAAAGTGAAAGTGAAGGACTAAATCAGCTTGAGAAGATATAATCATGCATATGTAGGAAGTTAGCACCCACCCCTCTCCTAGAAAAATGAAATATTCTAGGAAATATTAAAAAGGCAGAATATTGTATTTCCCTAGATAAGAAATGGAGAAACGTGTTTTTTTTGGCATGAAGCAGACTCACTCTTAATAGTCCCCACCCTCCTCAATAGCCCACAGCAGATGTCAGCGCTTAAGAGATAAAAAGATGGCTAGGTCTATTCATAAGCAAATGCCCTCACTCAAGATCCTTCAGGGCAAACCCATTAAGCCATAATAGGAATTGCCCATTACATCACCCAGCAAGATTCAGCCAGGCTTGGGACTCAATAAGACAACCTACAAAGTTACCCCTGCATGGTCCCATGGGAATCTGACAACCAATCAGGATACATTTCTTGCCACAGGAACAGGAAGCAAGTTCAAAGCCCAACAGAGGATATATAAATCTCTCTCCCTCTCTCACCCATGTGCTTTTTTTTGCCCAGAACCCACGTGGTCCTGTCCACCATTAAACCATCTTTCCAAGCAGTCACCATGTTGCCAGTATCTTTCTTCCCACTTGGAACTGAACCCAGATGGACATTTCTTCCAACAGAACATTTCCAATGACTGTTTCTCAATTGTTTTCAAAGACAGCCCCACACTGTATGTAAACTGAACAATGTGTTGCCAGGATGTGGAATTGGTCCAGGAATCCTCATTTCAATATTCTAATGAGTATCAAAGTACAACCAGAGCATGAAACTGCTTCAGCCTAATGTTAATATTCAGATGAATTATTTTAATATGGGCCAAATGTTTGTGCTTCTATAGTAATTGGTACTTTCTATGCTATGTCACAAGAAAGTAGATGGTCCTATGGATTCAGAAGAATTCATACTTATACACAAGGGAAGCTGCCTATTACAATTTTATGGACTGTACCAGTAGAGGCTAAACCAATTTCGCTGTATACATGATGTACAATGACAATAAAGGCTCTGAACTTTACAGAGGCAACTATTTTGAGTTGCTTATGCTTTCAGTCTTTGCTGATGATTGGCTATTTTGTGATTATGAAAGAGAATATTTTAGTCCTACTTGTATAATTATTCCTAATATAATAGAATTATTTTGGATGGGCACATTATCCTGAATCATAAAAACATAGCCATATCTTTTTATAATCTGTAAAGCTTTGTTTTCAAATGTAAGAAAACGTATACTTCCAAATGTAATTCAAATAATATATGAAAATTTTCTTAATATGCATATCAAGTTTCCAGTTTGAAGTTTCCTTCCCAGTCTGTATTTGATTATGCAGAAGTAAGTGATTTATCTATTGCTGCTATTATTTTAACGTTTTATTACCTCCTGATTTCAACTTCATTTGTCAATGTTTTTAATGTCCCATGTTATGATTATGGTGTTTTTGTGAAGCCTTTATATTGTTCTACTACTGCTTATTACTGGGGGAAAATATGGTCTAAAATAAGCACCATTAAAATAAGCAACCGAAAGTTAAGCATATTAAAGCAGGATGACTACTTTACATACTAGGAATAATTTTACATAACAATTTAATGAAAAATTAGCATGTTAAGATAAACCAGAATAAGGAAACAAAACAAATCCTACTAACTCTTATTTCTAATAAAAACTTTCCCTTAGAGGCAATATAAAAGATTAGCCTTTTTATAAAGAATTAAACTTTCTTAGAATTTCCACGTATAGCAGCTGCATTTTGACAAAGTGGTGTTTAAGATTTGGGCAGACTATTGCAAGATATCAATTGAGCTAAGCATATTCAGTATACTAAACACAACAGATAACATTAGCAAAATAACTTACACAGTGCTGTGCCACTTTCTACTAGGTTACAAAAACGATATTGCTCATTTATGACTTTAGAAGCAAACGCCATAGTTAAAAATTTTGTTCAGTGAATTGATTTAGGTTAAGGTAAATATATATATAGGGTAAATAAATATATAGAATTTTCATAAAATGACACAGCTTTTGGCAAGATAAAAACAGTATATTTGTGAATTAAAGCTGATTTTTATCATTTCAATATTTTGTTTTGATTTACTCACACAAGCTTTACATATCTTGTTGTCTCTCTTTGCAAGTGTAATCAAATACTGTGTTTAAAGTTAAAGATACAGCAGGTCAGCTTCCAACTTTATATGAATGTGCTGGAATAACTAAATTTGGTTCCATGCAATAATAGATAAAACAAAACAACACAAGGATCCTATCTGGTTCTGCCTATGTGCATCACCTATTGTTTGTCTATAAATAATATTAATTTCATGAAAATTTATAAATTAACAAATTGGTCATCTCCTATACATATTGACATGAAAATGACTTTGAAATATATATACAGGCAATAATGATAAGATTATAAGTAAAAGACTATCGAGGAATATAATTTAACTCACAAAACTTATCACCGAATGTCTTAAAACTACTGCCTCACCATAGTAAAACTGTAGCAGTTTTGCTAGCTTTTTAAAATAAATTAACCTTCATGTTACTATTTAACTGTTATTTAAAGGAAATCTGCCTTTGTTGAACACTAAATGCTATATAGTCATCTGAAATTATCATGCAAAGAATTAAACTTTGGATGGGTCTTGTAAAATCCTGTTAACTTCTGTAGATACAAATTATCAACACTGAAAAAGTTCTTAATCACAAGGATCCAGTTCAGTTAATTCAGCAGCACTACCAAGGCAGTGTATGTATATACTTATTTATTTATAGATTAGTAATTAACACAGATTTTACAGCTGTAGATTTGGTTTAGACTTGATTCCACAAAGATCCATTTAGATTTGGTTCCCAAAAGATCCCTCAAAACACAAGGAAGAGCAAATGCAGCCATCGTCAGACATTCAGTCCTGTCCAACCCTTGGCTACTCTATGGATCTGCACTCTCCATATCCCTCTGCCTTGCACCATCTCCTTCAGATCTGCCATGGTAATCCCGGTGTCATCCTTTATAGTGTTCAGCCAGTGGGTACCAGGGTGGCCCCTTCTCCTTTTTCCGTTGATCTCTCCCAGCATGATTGACTTTTAAAGTGAGTGAGCTCTCATGACATGAGCAAAGTATAACAGCCTGTTTGGCGATCTTGGCGTCACGTGATATTTTGGGTGAGTTTCAGTCTAGACTTCTTTGTTATTTTTGTAGTCAATGGGATGTGTAAAATAGTCATCTCTGGCACCACAGTTCAAAGTTGTCTACCCTTCTCCTATCTGCCTTTTTTAAGAGTCCAGATTTTGCACCACAAGTATCAATTAGAAAATATTTTGTATTGACTAATTTGCATTTTGTTGTGAGGCTGATGTCTTTACTCTTCCAGATGTTATTCATGCCAGACATTGCAGTTCTTCCATTTGCTGCATGCTTTCTGATCTCAGGGCTACAGACAACAGTATGGTCGATTTTAGAGCCCAGGAAGATGAATGTCTTTACCTTTTTGATGGTCCAACTAATCTGCATTCTGACCTGTGTGTTCTCTACAATTGTCATTATCTTTGTTTTCTTGATGCAGTCTAAATTTTTCACTTTCATTTTTGACTCTCAGAATTAGCAGCTCCAGATTGTCCTTGCTTTCCTTGAGCAATGTTGTATCATCTGTTATTGGAAGTTGTTGATATTCATACCATTGATTTTAAACCCAATGGTAGATTCTCCAAATGTGCATTTCTCACAACTACTAGTGTGTACATGTTGAATAAGATAGGTGACAGGATTCAACCTTGTCAAGTGTCTTTTCCAATTCTGAATCATTCTGTGTCTTCATATTCCATTTCTACAGCGACTTCCTGATCAGAGGACAATGACTGAATGAGCTGAATATGGTGTAATGATATTCCAGTTCTTTGACGCAGTTCCAAAGCTTGTCATGGTCAACACAGTCGAAGGCTTTTGTGTAGTCAATGAATACTGCACCTGTCTGCATCTCTGCTTGGGACTGTGCAGTTGGTTTAAAGATGCAGGCCTTTAAAAAACAAACAGGTGCTGTATTCATAGTTCCTGATCCCCCAATTGCGTCACCTAGACGAGGATAAAGGCTCCTGAGCAATACTGCATGTATTGCTTGTAATGTAAGAAAAAAGAGCAACATCTGATTTTTTTGCTGAGGAAAAATTAAAGATATATGTCACCTTAATGTCCATTCACAATAATTATTGCAAGGAAAAATGACTAATTGTAGCACAGGTTTGAGGCAAGTAACATTCCATCACCCTTTGTTCTGACTGCTCAAATCACCCTGCATGAATCCTTTTAAACTGCTTCAAACAGCTGAACAGAACAGTATCCTGAGCCATCTAATTTTTCAGTTTGCTATTTCTGCCTTCAGTGGAAAAGCAACCATTACAAACCACACCTAGATAACTTAGTCTTGGCAAATGTTCTTTTTCTTTTTGAAATTTCAAAGGACTATGAAAATTATTTGCTCAAAACAAGATTTTTAAAAAAGAATAAGAAGGAAGTTTTCATTTTTCTAGTTTCGGAATTCTTGCTTCCTTGATTTTTTAAAAAACTGATTTCCAGAAAGTGGCCTTCCACACTTTTGAGAATAGTATTTATAGAAATATTTTTCCTGTGTACAGATTGGTGTACAGAACACAACACAAAGCAGACTTAAAATGCGCACAGAAAATAATTTTCTATGTTAATAGCTTTGACAAACAACTTTGGCATTCATGACAATTTGCCAGATTACAAAAAATATGCTTTATGCTATGTGTCCTTATGCACAATATATATAAATCTTTTATTACAGAATGACAACATTGATTCTGCTTGTGCATAATACCACTGTTGATCAATTATCACAGCTGACAATGAAAAGCTCATTTTATGCCTCCCTTTCTCAACTTGTGGAGGGTCTCCACTTTCATTATGACATTGTTCTACCTGCAGTGGCACAAAGAATCCCTGTATGTACAATTACAATCTCCTCAATCAACACATCCAGTGAACAAGCATGACAGGAATTGTATCAATACATCTAAAAGTCACCTAGATAATTCCATGTTGAAGCAGAAATATTCCACTTATTTAAAAACCCTTCTTAACTAAACTGAGAATTTATTGGTAAGTAGCAACCTGGAAAAACAAAAGTGCAGTGTTGCTGACATAAGAATGCTGTGAAAGTACTCTGAAAAACAAATGCTGTAGCAATAAAACTGTGCAGAAAAAGCACTAGCCATTTCCTCTAAAATATTTGGAAGTTGGGATAGAAAGCAAAATTGAAACATCATCTGAAAATGAAAGGCTAATATAGACTTCTTAAAAAAAACAACCCTTGCACTTTTGTGTTATTGACTTATCTACTTCTGCAAGCTTAATCAAGACATATCTAAGAAATCTAGCATCCATCAACTTAAGGGATCCAATCATTACAGAGAAATATTTAAAGGAATTTTCCCCAACCCAAGTAACTCAAACTAGTCTGTAAACTGTTTGCCATCCAATTGTATCCTGCTGTATTCAAGATTCATTTTTTGATAAAAGATCCAGTGCTACTGACATGGGCGTGTCTATGTAGTTTATTTGATGATTTGCCAATGCCATCATCTGGTAATTTTCTATTTATTTTCCAATTGAGCCTTCGGATCTCAGATTTCTGGTAACTTACCATGCAAATACTAACCACATCTCACCCCATCAACTTTTTTGCAAAATCAATTACTTAATGTTTAATAGATTCTCTTTTATGATCAGGTTAGTAGCTTTGAGGATAGAGTATTAGAGGATAGGACAGAGTATTCCCCTTTCAGCTTTATGTGTTTGACAATTCTGAATGTTTCTTGGATTTGGAAAGTTCCCTCTGAGTTTACTGTTACCTGTGCTCTAGTTATTTCTCTACTTGCTTTATCACCCCATCCCTCTAACAGGAAATAGAAGAAAAGTTAGAGCAAGCTTAATGAAGCACACTTAAAACTCAGTACCTGCACTAATTCTGTGGCTAAATGATGGTATTTTTGAAGTTGTACTGCTTTATTGAATTTGCATACCAACATATCTTTTTGGAGTATTTTGAAATAAAATTACAAGTTGCATGTAAGTTTGGAACCCAACATTTATAATTTAATATAAAGGTCATTTATGGTAGTCTATTAAATATACAATGAATTGAAGATCTCTGGATATTGGTGTTATGTCTTTCATAATTCATATCAATAGTGAAGGATGTTTGAAACTGTAATTTAGCAATGTCTAAGAGATCACTTTGCCCAATCTACATGACCATGCCAGAATAGTTCAAATGTTTCTTTTTCCTGTCCAAGCAAAGCAGTGCAAATGCTTTAATTGATAATGAATCAGATGAGGCCCAAGTATTCCTGCATACAACACAGAAGCACAAATATTTTGTATTACATGAAGCATTTGAGGTTATATGGTCCGTAAATGATAGGTCTTCTGAAGACAGACAGAACTGTCTTCAATAGCAAGTGAACAATTATCTTATAATAATTTGTACAATACCGACCGGAATTTACAGAACTCTCAGCATAGGACAGCTGTGATTTTTTCCTAAAACTAATACAAAGGTTTAGCTTATTTACTATACTAAGTACATCACAACTCCCAACGAAACACAGCAATCTCTTCACTACAGTATAGTGAAAACTATAGCAATTTTGTAAGAAAACAGGCAGTCAATTTAGAGAAAAATTGACATTCAGTGTGAAAGAAATTTACTTTCAAAATATAATACTTATGATTTGGGATTTCTTTTGGATTCTAATGTCAGTACTCAGAGTTGTTTTCCTTTTCTTCACAGGAATTTTAAAACTTTAGCTAACTTAGCTTCTCCAATGTGGACACTGTTTAATACAGGAGACACCAATGTTTGTGGGCAAGGGGAAAGAGAACTAAGTACATGTATGGAACACTCATCACAGGTATTGTTAAATTAAAAGCTGAATGGCATAGGTGTGTCACTATTCCACTACTGAAAATCCTGACTGGTATATAAGGCAGATCCCAGATTTCTCCTCAGAATATATAACTATATTGTAGGTACTTGTGCTTAGCTTTCAACAGCTGCTGCAAAATTAAATAGATAGACATTTACTCTGTCATAAAAGCCACATTTTAAAATACATGGAAAGCAACATTATTTAATTATATTGCAATTTTATTTGCCTTTATTAATGCCCTGGTCCTGTTTCACTTTTTGAAGTGCTGCCCTGAGCACACTATTTAAAAACAAACTGTAATTTTTGGCCCTCAAAGTTTGCGCATCCCTGAAATAAGTTGAGGGAAAATATTTTTTAAAGAAAAAATGGTTTTTTAAAAGAAAAATCAAAGTAAAAGTACATATTTTTCAACTCATAATAAAAATTGTTAAAGCAGCTTGCAATTTACAGTGCAAATATTTTGTTACATTCTATTCCTGCTTGACAGCCCTATGCAACAATTAAAATAAAAGGGGACTCATGTAATTTTTATCCTCAACAAGTAACTTTTCTTGCATCAGTTCTTAATTTTCAATTCTAAATCAAGATACTTGAGATCTGTCATCTAAAAAACAATGAATAAACTGATTTTTCATAAACTGGCTCTCCCTAGTTGCTTCATAGACTTGCTGTTTCCAAGCACAGGATACATTTGTTGTTGTAGGCCTATGAGATACCAGCCAAAACAAAGATTATTTTGTCATGAAAAACTCCCTAGTACAGCCTCACAATACAAACATAACATATTATAGATATACCATATAATGAACTTATCAATAAATCTTCCTGTAAAAATAAGGAAGTATCAGAGTTGAAGCAGGAAATTTATCAATAAGGCGTCTTTTAGTTTATGAGGTCTGGCATTTGTATAGTTAAAATTTATATTCTGCTCTGATTATGTGTACTGAAGCATCCTTATATCCATGCTATTACAAAATAAAGTCCTAGCAGCGGCACCATTCCAGACCACAAAGAGTAAAAGAACTGAAAGTCCTACTTCATTGGTTCTTCAAAAATACTGAATATTTTTCATGATCAGTTCCCTAGAAGGGTTTTTCTGCTTTCAAAAGTAATTGTTAATATAACTAGTTTAATCTCTGATTCATCAAATCTCATGTTGGCTGCTTATGTTTGAAGCTGAAGATTGCACCTCAGGTTTCAAGCCTTTGAAAGGTCAGAACACATAATAGGCTGCATTAATGGATCACAAGTGGTGGAGGCTTAAATAAACCCAAGAAAACATATAAATTTGATGTAGCAGTTGGGCAGTTAATCCACCTTATAATAAATTAAAGTTTTAGGAGGAACTTATTAACAGTGAGGACAATTAACTAGTGGAACAGCTTGCTTTCAGAAATCATAGGCGCTCCATCACTGGAAGTTTTTAAGAAGAGACTAGACAGTCACTTATCTGAAATAGTATAGGTTCTCCTGCTTGAGCTGGGGGTTGGACAAGAAGACCTCCAAGGTCCCTTCCAGCTCTATTCTACTCTACTTTATTCGGCCTCTGCAATGACTACTATAGTACATTCTTTAATACTAATATTTTAAATAACATACATTGGGAATTTTACATTGGAAAAATACCAACATTAAAGAAATGTGTATTATTGGAAACTGTTAATGCTTAATTGAACATATCAAGAAGGAAAGCGGGACTTAAATCAAGCAAAATCAGGCAGTAAGAGGTTTGATAGTGCAAAGGAAGTTTGATCTTCATGTCTTGTTTTTAATTTTCATTTAGAAACTGTATACCGTATGCAACAATCATTCTCTATTTTGTAGAGTTGACAATAAAAATATTGCAATTAAAAATTGATTAGCTTTGAATAATTTCTCTGGTTTTGCACTACAAATATAACATAATTTAGACTTCACTAAATCAAAGGTTGTAAATTGAGGACTACCTGTATACAGTACTGTATTCATTTCAATTATTTATTGGTGGAGCTGTTTTGATTGTATTAGTTTAAAATTTACAAAATAAATTGGATAATGGAAGTGCAGCCCTGTTAATTCTTCTAGATGATTAGGGTTTTTTGTATTACAGTTAGCCCAGATATCTGTCTTGATCACTTAGCGAAAGGCAGATCTTTCAGATTCAGATGCTATACAGCAGCAACAGTTTCAGTTCTACTGAAAAGTTTGGTATACTAGAAAATTGTTTGATACCATATCCTTTGACATGCTACAGATTCCATTTTGTCCCAATTATTATTTAAAATCTGAACCTGTTGGATAAATAATTGGGAACTGCAGAATGAGATGGCACCAATGTACTGATGACACTGGATTGGATACCTTAAAGTTCAGTGTACAAGTTTCAACCTTTTCTGTACTCAGCTGACCATTATTCCATCCCTGGCAACCTCACATTTAGAAGCTTGCAATACACGTTATATAGCTCTACCATTTAAAGAGTCCCTGGAAGCTTCAATCAATACAAAATGCAACTAGATTTATATTATTGAGATTACAATCCAATAACAATGGAAAAATATGCACTGGTTGGTAATTATTTTCTGGGTCAATTCAAGATTTAAATCTTAAAAACCTGAATAGTGTAGTCTGAATAAGAGTATGCTTGTTTTAGGATGAATATGTCAGATTTAAACGTACGGCAGAACCTCTTTAAAAAGATGCAGAAAAAAATAAATTCCACAAGCTGCAATCAGAACACAAGATAAAGCAGGGCTAAAATGCAATTAAACCAGACAATCTATTGCTTATCTAAAATAGTCATATTTCTTCTATTCAAAATTCCACAACCTAGGTCCTGCTTGCAAAGAAGTCCCACTAACCCACCTTCAGAGACCAGCTGAACAAAATGTCCTGTAATGAAGGACATCAGTTCAATTGGCTGCCTGCATTTACTTTCATCCTCACTTCTCAAAGGTGGACAGTCTGCTATTTCTCAGCTAGTCATTTCTACCATCTACCTGGTAATAGATAGAAATCTGGCACTGTATTTGAAGTGCACCCCATTAACCCAGGGAAGGAAGTTATACACACAGCACAAAACAAAGTACGTCCTGCCTACTTTTTATTTAGTCTTCTTGCACTTTGGTGGTAATGATGGAGCTTACAACTTTTTCCTCTCTGCTATGAAAAAGGTGTCCAGCTTACTGCCTGCCAGTTCTACAATACTCTTTGTCCATAGGGTGTTGTTTCTCAGCTGTAGCTTTTTTCTTATCACCCTTCAATTCTAATTGTGTGGGTTTTTTTAATATTCCGGTGCTCGAAACTCGTCAATTCATATCACTAAGCTGAACCACTAACACACCTCCCATCCAATATGGCCGCTCCACCAAACCGGACCGAAACACACTCCAACAAATTGTCGTTTCGCTCCGCCCTCCCTGCAATCCTATTGGCTTGCTCTATTCGAAACTCTGCCGCCATTGGGCGCGCCCGGCGTCGTTCTTTCGGACTAGCGGCCTCTCTCAAGTTAGAATGACGCGACATGTAAACAAATCACTTTCTGGATGTTCCAAACTAATCAGAACTCCGCGGACCCACGCCAGCCCCCCCCCTCTACCGCGAAGCCAACGAAGGGAAGAGATCTGGGCAGCCCTCTGCATCCCACCGTGGAAGTAAAAATAAATAAATAACTTTTTTTGAGCTGCAAAGTTAGTATTTTGTTTAAAAGAGAGGGGAATAAAATACCTGTAGCCTATCAATGCGGGATGGGTGGGGTTTCTTATTTTATTACAGATATGTGTATGCCGCCTAGGAGGATCGCAGAGAAGAGGGGTCCGCACTAAAGGAGGTGAATCTCAGATGCCTCCCTTTCCCTCCTTGGGGCTACAGCTGAATTTTGCCAACTCCTCGCGTTGCAAGGCATACAAGGACTCCTCACACGCCCCATCCAGTCACATTCGGCATTGCAAAACTGAAGGTTTCCCATCAATGTCTGCTCTGTGTGTAGCACACTTTTTTTGGGGGGGGGGGGAATCCACCGCCAATCACTTAGACTTTCTCCACTCGCCGGGATTACTACCCAACATGACAACCACGAGGGTCGAAGCCAGATAACCTTGTTTCACTTCCTTTCCCTGTAGATTAAGCGGGAAATAAAACTGGGGTGAGCACACCGGGGCGACGTGTGCAACAAGCCTTCGGCTGTGAACACGATTTGAAACCTATGAGATTCGCCGAACACTTGGCTCCTCTCTCTCACCAAGTCGTCAGCTGTACTCAACAGTGTTTACAATTTTTTTCTCATTAACAAAAAAACCCCCGAGAGCATATTTTTGTCGGTACGCCTAAGGCAGGCAAACTCTTCTGAAATGGAAAATGTTGCATCGAACCAAACCGAATGGACCTCGCAAGACTGGAGCGTGCTCTTTATATAATAGGCTTAAGAGTTTTCCTTCAAAAGCCCAACGAGTAAAGGAAACATGCAGAAGTCTGCACAAAACAGAATAGCTAGGTCTCCTCCTTCCCCTCACGTCTCTCCTTCCTACAGTTATAAACGGGTTAAATCCGGGTGTTGTTTTTTTTTGGGGGGGGGGGCACAAGGAGGTTAATATGAAAAAAGTTCTTGGCAAAAACGAAGCATTAAATTCATTTCAAGGACTCAAACGCCGATGTCTGAAGGTCCCTCCTTCACTTTACGCGGAAAAGGAGACTAAAAGAAACCTCCGGGTGCCTCTGCAGTCTGAGGAGAAAGGCAAGCGAGCACACGCCCCCTTCCATGTCCCTTTCCACCCACCCAGGGCGAGCGCTCGAAGAACACGGGCATGCACCCCGTCCACCTTTCGCGACACTCCCAGGACTGAAAAAACGGGGGGGGGAGCCCCTTTTGTCTTAACTTTCAACAAACGCGGCCCCATTTGCCTAAAAACTATCCCTTCCGCCGATAGTTCTCAATGCGGTGGCCCCGGATCGCCTCTTCCCAAGCCACGCTGCAGAGGGAACAGCACCTTTCGCTGCCTCCACGAAGACGACCTCGACCGCGCCGTTCTCGGCAGCCTCCATCCTTAAATCGCCCTTCTCCCGCTTCCTCTTCCTCCCGCTTCCCCGGGCAGCAAGGACCCTCGGCGCCTCCCGCCAGAGCCGCCGCATCCTTCCGCCCGCCGAAGGGCTTCCCGGCTCATGCAAAAAGCTGCTGGGACCGTCGCTCTGCCCGCCTCCCCACCCTCTCGCCGCCTCTCTCTTCCGCCCCGACGCGGGGCCACGGAGCCCCCCAAACTTCTCTCTCTCTCCCTCTCCCTCTCTCTCTCTGTCTCCCACCTCCTTCTCGGTCGGCGCTTCAACGGCTTCCCGTCTCCCTTGCTGGCTCCTCACCTGGGGCCCCGACCCAGCGGGGGGATAGAGAACGTCTCACTTCTGGTCCCAGCTTCTGCTGGGGCTATAGCTCCGGCCCGGCCCCTCCATGCCGCTCTGGGGTTTGTTTTGTTTATGTCCCTTCCTGACGGATTCCCGGAAATCGCGTGACTCGCCCCCATCACGTGGCCTTTAAAAACGGGGAGGAGGGGGGAAGGGCGAGCACGGCCCAGTCGAGGCAGAAAGTAAGGAGCCGAGGTCTCCAATCAGAAAGCGCGCGGCCGAGGACCAATCAGCGGCCGCAGAAGGCGGTCTCCCCTCTCATGTGACGGACCGGAGGGCGAGGGCGGGGAAAAGGGAAGGGTTCTCGCTCAGCTGACGGGGACGGCGGCGGGAATTCAACGGGGGAGGGGGAGAGCTAGCATAGCTTCTAATTGCAAAGTAGTTGCATTGGCCGCTCCTCCATGGGGCGAGAAGCAAAGGGCCCTGTTTTAATCGATCCCAGCTGGTTTCTAGTGATCTCTAAATTGTCTCCAGTCTTGCCAGACTCCTGCAGGAGGAGAACTGCAATCCCGACAACTCTTGTGTGGGGGCCCACCGAGGCGATCATGCAACTTTACTTAATTCAGAATGAATTATGATGAGGTGTCATCCTGGAAACGGACACTAACCCTTTAAAATACAGAGATGCGGAAGGATGCATAGTCCTGCTACTTTGCAGGTGCTTGGCGAGGGTCAGGATGACAGTCCTCGGGGCCTGCTCCTTGTGCAACTATCTTCAACTGCACAAGTTCTGGCTGCAAGATTGAGGGTCTGGGATCTGAACTACTGAAAGCAAATTACTGCTCTGTGGTTACAAAATTGTTTAATTCTAATTTAAAAAATATATAAATAGAGGCATTGTCTTCTACAAATGATTCTCTAAATCCTATCTAGCATGGGATTGAGTCATTTGTAGCTGACTAAAGTTGTGTTGTATTCAAATACAGGGAGTCCTCAACTTACAGGTGTTTGTTTACTGATGGTTTGAAGTTACAACAGCACTGAAAAAGTGACAACTGGTCCTCATTTACAACCATTGCGGCATCTTTGCAGTCATGTGATCAAAATCTGGGTACTTGGCAGCTGGCATGTATTTACAATAGTTGCAGCATTCCAGGGTCATGTGAGCACAATTTGTGACGTTCCCAGATGGCTTCCCATAAGCAAAGTCAATGGGGGAAGCTAAATTCATTTAATGACTGTATAATTTATTTAATAACTACAGTGAGTCACTTAACAACTGTAGCCACAAAATCATAAAATTGGGCGCAACTTACTTAACAACCAACTTGCTAGCAATGGAAATTCTGGTCCCAATTGTAGTTGTAAGTCCAGGATTACCTGTATGCGTAAATAAACCTCCCAAAGTCAAAATACTGGACCAAAATTTTCTTATTAGTTCTAACAGTGTCCTTCAATGTAGTTTGTTCATATGCGCTAGTGCAAATATCTAGATGGGAGGGGGGGGAAGAGAAGTATGTACATTTATGTATTCAACCTAGGATTTGGATTACAATTGTTTTCAGAAAGCTTAGTCATCCCCTTGAAGTATTTCCACAAGCATATTCTTTTAAAAATGTATCCATGATTACCATTTACACTGAATTATCTTTTGTACCTGACATAATTTATTAATATTTTCCCTTCAGATTACATATACATATCATTCAGCTCTGACGAATCAATCATCACCACGGTTTCTACTGTAAATTCTGATCTGACCTAAACAACAATTTTAGCTATTTAATGAATAGATCTCTCTCTAGTTTAATTTTGAATATAACAAATACTGGTAACCTCAACTAATTCTATACATAAATACTGAAATTCCTGACCAAATTCACTTATTTGTAATTTGGACATTATTACACTGGACTTTAGGGCACAGGTTTACAGGTTTTTGCTGTACTTCTCTACAAATCCAATGAAGCTATTCATATTTTCATATCTTATGATATTCAGGCCCTGGAATTAGTTAAATCTGAGAAAATAAAATTGCGAAGATATTGGACATGAAATCTAGATTTTTCTGAATGTGAAGATATATCTGCAAGAGGAAGGATATCATCACTGAAGCTACAAGGAAATGGCCTAGATAACGTCACTAAACTGAGAGAGATTTGAATAAAACTAATAGCACTCTAAAAGTCATGAATTCATAAATGTGTGATTCAAAACATACGTTTCTATATATTTATGCAAAAATAACAGCCCAAGTACAGCCAGAAAAGTAAACAGAATAGAAATTTATTCCAAGTTTGCTTGGTGAGATATAGGGTGTTGTCAATAAACCTAGCCATCATAGGAATGATGGAACATTTTGTAACACTTGAAATTCAAGCAAAAATGTACAGAAATCAGGTGCAAAATACCCTTTAGGCACTTCAGGAGTATTAAAAATGTCTGAGTTAAATATTCTTCATAATAGAACAGAGGCATTAAGGTAGACATGGATTGATTCAAAATACAGTAAAGGCATCATTCAATCAATGGAACTTTATCATAACCTATAAAGAAAGAAAAAAAAACAATTTATTTCAGAAGCATTTTAATCCAAAAGTCAAGCAACTATAAGATTCCTGAGGGTGGGACTGATATAAAACTTTAATATTCAAGATATTGCAACAGTTCAAATAAAGCTTTACTTTAATATATAAAAATATGTATTGAAACACTAGTTTTTGCTTCAATACGACTGCTAATCCTGCTAATAATGCAGCAATATTAATTAACAGTCAGATGCAATCTGACTGTTCTTTTTTAAAAGAAGCTGTCTAAAATGAACCTAGTGGAAGAATATTAGTTTAGACTAATAAGGCTGAGACACTAGCTAATCTTTTGTTGACACTCCCGTACTTCCAAGTCAAAGTTATTTGGCAAGAGCAAATTCACGATAACAAATACGACAAAGATCATTGCTTCATTGTGTATGGTTTCTCTTTGCAAGGCACAGTGTGATCACTGACTTTTATGAACTACTAAAATTTTTAATAGGAAATAAATCTACACCCCCAATCCTGAGTCATCACCAAAATTCATTCCATGTCTGATTTGAAAACACTAAAGCTTTGTCTCAAAGGGGGGTGGGGGGGAGAAAGATAATTAAAAGCATAACATTTCTCCTCAGATGTTTCCAACAGAGCAAATGATATTTGGGGAAATTAGAGTTCTGGAAGTAAAAGGCAAAGAAGCTTTCTAAATTGAACTGGTTATAACAGGAACCAGATTCATGGTTTGGTATAATCCTTTCTTTAACCATATTTGTGTGGCAAACGTCACCATTCCACACCCACAACCATTTCTGCTCAAATGATCAACAATATTATCCAGCCCCCAAATTCCTCACAGAAGTACTCCCTAACTTCTAGACCTGAAAAACTTGCTCATATCTCATACAATGCCCTTCAATTCCAGGTAATATTGCTGCTTTTCTATTCTGTCTCATATTTAAAAGGCAAATAAAATTAATACTGTTGTCTTGCTAATAGCAATTAATAAAAGTACTTGTGAATTAATAATCTAATTACATTGCCTGTTTTTTGAAGTTCTCTTTGATAACTCTCTAAGTACATAGTAAAAGGCTTCTATGTCAATATGAAGTTTAGAATTCAGTTTACACAGATAATGCCAACAATCAGAAATGACCCACACTATTAATAGTTTTCAGTAATGTAAAAGAAAATATCTATTATTTTTCATATGAAAAGTAATAATATTAAGGAAGAATCAAGGAAAAATGTGAAAAATTAACCATAACTAAATTCTCTAAGTGGAAATCTCTTTTATTGTGGCTATGAAACAGGTACAAAAGCATATTTTGGTTTAGTCCATGAGCTGCACATAAACATCAATCTCACACTATCTTAGGGTAATCTGTCATCAGATCTAAAGAGAAACTGTTCTATCTGTTGCCCAGAATACCAATTCCTCTGGTTAGCTCCATTACTCCTCTCCTTGGCCTTCTATAATTAATCTTTTATCACTGACTATTCTCCAACCTCTTTTAATCAGTGACCAACCCAATTCCAGTTTCTAAGACGGATGAACTGCAATCAAAATCTAGAAGCTGAGCCTGAAAAGCTAAGTCTTTTCCCTTACACAATAATGTTGTTAGGAAAAACAAGGTTTATGATTATATTTTTTTTCAGCAAAGTGAGTTGGTTTCATCTTATGCAATAACTATACTAACTCGGCAAGATTATTGCTTTGCGCTCCCAGTTTATGTTCTGTCATCTCAGATATGCTGCACACATACACAAAAGTAATCACAAAACTATATAATAATAATGATGATGATGATGATGATGGAACAGGGAGAACAACATTCACTCCTTGAACAAAAAGATATATATATAAATATAGTGAAAACCAACAAAAACAAAATGGCATTTACCTAGCTCATGTACTGCCATAGAAAAGGATGTAATTGTTAAGGCCACTGTTCCTTCAGATATAGGATTGTGTCACTGTTTAACTGTGGTCCAAAGAGTGGGTTCAACTGAGCCAGAATGGCAATCAGCCAGCTGCAAAATAAGAGATTTATTAAAGAATTGGCTAATAAGGAATACTGACAAGAAAGAAATAGAATAAGTCTAGCATCTACACAAATACTAACAGAACTATAATTTCAAAAGAAAAGGACTAAAATAGTCTTAGGATTTACTCAGAAGTCCAGGATATATTTTTCAGAAAACGCCTTTTTCATTTTGTTAATACTCTACTTATATAACTAAAGATTCAACATCCCAATAACTTTCCCCTACCAAATTTCCAAGTTTTAGATTCTGAATTATGTTTTTGTAGCCAAATGACTTCATCGCACATACTTGGAAAAATTGCTGAAGTACAAGGAAAAGTACAAGAAAAAAGAAAACAAAAGTCTTCCCTGTCCTGCTCCTGAAAATAGGCAATAAGTATCTCAAGCAGCCACAGAATGCAGAGACAAAAAATGGAAAATGAGAAGAATTTGAAAAGAATACCACCGAGAAGGACACAGTTGGCAAGGAGACTCTAAACTGCAATATTTTGTTGCAGACCTCCTTAGTTTCGTCTAATGAAATACAGTTTTGTTTTAGCATCATAGCAGTTACATACATGACCTGTCTATACCTATTAATCTGAACTCTAAGTTATTTTGTATTTTGTTTTCTAAGTGAATGTGTTCTGCTTTGAGAATATATACATTCACTTTCCTTTATACACAGACTTTATATGTAGACTTTTTGCTGACAATGGAAAAAATGAAGTGAGTTTGGGAATGATTTACAAAGGTTTGCTTATGGAAAGAAGGAAACTATGATAGGTAGTATGAGAGGGTGGAAATGGTAATTACCATGTCTATAACTGCTACAAAGATGATCAGAATTTGCTTTTTTAAATATCTTTTTTGTTACTCATTTTTTCTTTTACCCTTTCTTTTTCTAGTTTTTCTGTTTCTGTAGTTCTTTAAAAATCTTTGCAAGATCTTCCTTTAATAACATTTTTTTTTTTTTAAAAAAAAGGGAGAACCTGTATATATCTGTATGCCACCTTGTACTGGTGATTTTTTTTTGCCTTAGATACAAGAAAAAACATAAGGGAATAGTTAAGTATTTTTATCATATATCTCTTGCAAAGAGAAAGCTAATACTCACATATTTTAATAATGTTATGCAAAAGTGCTCTTAAGAACTTTTAAAATCACAGTAGTATATTACAATATACATGACCTTTCTTCTCAAAGCAGTGGTCACATTAACCAAATAGAAATCATGGTTAAGACACAAACATTTTTCACAAATGGAAAACACAGGAAAATGTAGCACCTTTGTTTCTGAACCATTCAATTTAACAATTCAGATTTGAAAATGGATTTTAAAATCTCTTTAAACTGTAGAAAATTACTGCTGAACTAATGTTCAGTATACAAAACAGGTTTGTAAACACAATGGTACATCTAACTGCTATTTCTAGAATGCTTTTGAAGGAGGAGAAACAGCAAAGCAGCTTTGTAATGGGAGCTGCTATAAATGCAGACAGCTTTGGCAGTCATGGAAAATTCCACACAAACCTGGATGCTTGCACCAGAAAATAAAATACTGATTTGATAGGGGATAGAACAACAGCAACCATAGAGAGATACAAAGATTAACTATTTTTAGATTTTCTTAATTAATTTCCCCCACTAATTTTAAGTACATGTTAAAACAACTAAACAAAAATGAGTCTAACCTTTAAAACAAAATATAGGACCTTAAGAGACATTAGCATTTTTCTTATTTTACTGCTAGTCAGCAGGGACTCCAGGATAAACAGCTGCATTATAGATATCTTTACCGACATCAAATTGGTAGGACCTCTAGTAGCACAATGGTTATTATATGTGGTCCTTTCCAGAAAAAAAAAATCATGTTTTCTTATCTTCTTACCATATAATGTGCAAGTATCACTGCAAATATTTACTTATGGCTGCCTAAGTCAGTATTTCTATCACTATATATTATATCAATTGAAATATTTATGTTTCAAAAAATGGTGAGTGTCCTTCAGAAGTTGTTGATAAAGACAGTGTTTTCTACAGTCTCTGCTCTTACCAATATTTATTTCCTATCATGTGCTGTTGTGCAGCATCAAAAAGCTTGGAATGCACTCTATTATGGTCTGTGTTTAGTTCATAAGCAAACACAGGGCTTTAGTTCCTAGCCATAGTTAATTATAATTCCTCATTCCAACCAACTGTGGAATGTAATCTTTGAAACTAACAGAGATTCTATGACAAAAATGTAGGAAATGTTGTCTGAAAATTGATTATTTTGAAAAAGAAAACGCATTCCTAGAAGCTTACTAAAGCGAATGCGGGTGGGAGACTGAATAAATGTAAACAGACTCTTTTTGTTGTACTGAATACTGGGTTTTTAAAAAGCGGCTAGTATTACTCAAGACTTTTGGAAAAGCACACTCAGAAAAACACAAATATACTGCACAGTACACACCTATTATCATGAATTCCCCAATGAAGTACCATGGCTAATGCACAGCTTTCTATGTTATTCAGGGGCAAGTTACCCAGTTTCCAAATTATCCTGGATTTTTCACAGCCTTTTTAGGCAAGAGTTAGTTTAATGAGTGAAACAGCCATTAGATAGAGAACAAACAGGCAGAATATTGGCAAAACACATCCATGAACACCAACTAGCAGACAGAAGGTATGATGAAAACTGTTTAATTTCACAACATAGGGACAGAGTTAACCATAGTTTCAGTTGGGAAACTGTGACCATCCTAGACCAAGCCAAGTTTAAAAACGCTAGGGAATTTCTAGAAGCCTGGCACTCTGGCAAATTAGCTACCAATAGCCACATAGACATAAAGAATATCTATAAGCTTTGATAAGATAATCAATAAGCCAAAAAAGGAACAAAAAACCCCAAACGCCTCTCCACCAACAATCAGAACCCAGATAAGCATAGATCAACCTCCAGATTGATATCCGACCAACAATCTAGTAAACAATACTCCAATCAAGGAACTGTCAAACGAGTCAACAGTAAGCAGCCCAACCAAAGAAACTCTAAAACCATCCCACCAACACTGACAGGGGAACCCTTAGAATATAAACTGAGAGTAAACCCCACTCCTTACTAGCACTGAAAATGTTACCTAGTTCGGGTAGTGAAATGTCTGCAAGAAAACAAGCAAGCTCAGAGAGCACCCACGACCCTTCAAGAGTTAGTTTAAATTCTTCTCACCATGGAAGATATCATAACTTGAAAAACAGATTTAGTCACTGGACACAAGAAAAACTGATTCACGCAACAAACAGAGCAATTCCAGACAATGCCAGTACTGTCTTTTGCACATTTCATGTGGGTTCACTTCAGTATATTCCAAGAGTCTTTTATTGTCCAAGGGTATGAAGAAAAGAGGAAGAACTCCTTGTGCCATGTTATGCCATGTTAAGGCTTTGTTTCCAAGATCAAGATAAAACAGTTTTACCAGCCTCAAAAATATGTTGCTGGAATATTGTATATAAACTAAAAGCAAGAATTTGTTACTAATATCTGATTTGTTATTTTAATGTAAAATGAAGGTCCTAAAGACAAATATCAGGAGATAAAGCTGAGCCCCTGATAGCAAGGTAGCTGTTTAACATTTCACTCATCCATATATTGAAATAATTAGTTATAGCTGGAACAATAGAGACCCCATTAGTACAGCAACAGTGACATTCAGAGCTGCTGTTTGAATACTGCATTTTTCATTGGGAGCACAAAAATTAGAATTATTAAGTTTTTAAAAAGTCATGTATTCATTATGAACCATAGCCAGCATGCAGGAATATTGGGAAAGGGATATCTGCTACAACCATCTTCTAACGCTATCTGCTAAAACTGAATAACAGAATTGACAACTGGATAGAAAGTGAGCTTAACTATGCAGCTGGCAAGCTGAAGAAGGAAATGCAGTTAGAAAGGCATAAAATTATTGCGTGACTATTACATTTCAGCCCTTAAGCAGCTCTTCATTCTAAGCTTTATATTAAGATATTATTTTTACATGTTTTAGTAATAACTGATTAACCATACAATATTTAAATTGAGTATCTCATCCCTTACTATTACTTGCTAGGGAGAACTTCCACTCACACTTGTGCTGCAATTGTTCAATTCACACAATTTAAATAAACACATAGACTGAAATGCTGTTTATGTAGTAAGATGGTTAAGTGTAACATGGTTGTTTAGAAGTATCAGGAAAATTAAAAGGAAAGAATGTGATTTATAAACAGTCAATGATAATGACTATCCTTTTATTCTCTGAAAGATAAAAATGCTAGTTAAAAAGTTATTGAATGTATATTAGTAAGTTATTATCAAGTGATAGAATTACATACCATATCTCCATAGCCCTAAAAATTAAGTTTCCAGTCACATGAACAGTTGTAATGCTGCTCTATACTCTAAGACAGTATTTGGTTTCCTCTACGCCAGTCTTCCCAGTGTGGTGGCTTCTAGATCTGGTGTCTGAGAATTTGGGGAGTTGTACTCCAAAACACATCTGGAAGATGTCAGGTTGGGCATGGATGCTCTCTATTGTGAATGAGCAATCATTACTTTGCTGCCTAGAGTTTCATTTGTGAGATAGGCAGCTATATACATTTGCTAAATAAATACAGTAAGTATTTATACTGTCTTGGGCAAGTAACTCATGCTGCAGAATCACTATATGATATGGTATTGTTCTGTAGATCTTGAAATTTCTCAACAGATAACACAATTACCATATGCTGAAAAAATCTGCTCAAACCCCTTGGCACTGAGATGTTTTAGGAGAAAGGTCATACATAGTTGAATATAGAAGGTCCCATTCATAGCATTTTGAAGTTTTATTTTAAATAAATACAAACAAGCTGCTGCCTGTCAATATCAATAATATCAGTTGGCTATATCAAAAGTCTGAGTCACCATAGCCTGTTGCAGGGGGTGGGTAACTAACAAAAATGCCTTGTGATAATACAACATGCACTCTGTGATATATGTGTACCTGCATGCAACATTGGAATCAAATAGTGAGAGGGTTGTGCCATGATGCATGTTTTACCATTTTGCTATCACTAGTTTAAAGCAGATGCTTGGGCTCAGTATAATAGAAAGGCAGCTTTTTGCATTCAAGGACCTACTTGGTTCACCACTTACTACAGTCAAGTTCAAATAACAGACCTGGCCCCATGTTTTTGATGGGTAACTGAATACTCCCACTGACATAATGGGCACTGCCATTGTTGCAGAAAAGTACAATTTTGGGGGAATTAAATGGGGGTTGGTGGATGGTCATTTTCCCTCATACATACTGGCATTCTACCAGGCCAGGAACACAACAACCCCTTCCTTCCAGGCTATTGCTATGGATAAGCCACTGGGTAAATTCATTTGCAAGCAGGAAAAGAGGCTGACAATCACCAGGATCTCATACTCATTAGCTCAACTAGTAGGTGCTAAAGGAGAGAGGGGAAATATGTTACCTTTGGTGCACCTAACAAGAGAGGTGGGTATAAGCTATGCTGAATTCGCACATATCTTCTGAAATTTACATTTCCAATCATGTTTCCAAGTTTATTAACTCCTTATTTATTACCAACACAATCTCTCAACACTGTGAAAAATTCTTTCCAAAGTACTTTATAGATAGCTGTACACAAAATATTTAAAATAGTATCTGACAGATTGGTAGCCAAGAACTTAGGATAATATCACTTCCTTCTTTTGCTAGTAGGCTGGCCTAAAAGAAAAAATGTATAAAAATGGCTAGTATTACTATAGGTGTGTGTTGTGTGAATATGTATGTTTATGTATGTACCATATGTACATACATATGGTATATACATACATATTCACACAACAGGTACGTAGGTAGGTCTGGAAATCTCCTGACACTTCAAAGATGGTGGGCGATGATCCCCCATACATTAATCTACAATTGTCGAGAGCCAATGATAAGGAATACAGGGACTTTCATTCAATGCTACATTAAAACAGAGAAATCATGATGCAGAGCATTTTTAAAAGTCATTGGGGTCATAGCTTCATATTTATGAGTCTTTGGGTTTGTTGAACCATAAATAGGTACAACTATGTGTATAAAAAACAAGTTATGTAGGACTTCTATCTCCTAGGCTACTTCTAGCTACAGTAAGTTAAATCTTGTTTAGGAATAAACAATGTGACTCACAGTTTATAAAGGCAAGATGAAGGCCAATGCTTAGAGAAAACTTTCTATACACAATAATATTTCAGGTTATTTGCTTGTTTTTCTGTTTCCATTATTACAGTATTTAGGAATATTATTTCTGCAACTATTCTGAGAATTTAAAGAATAGCAGAAGATATAGCTTATTAAAATGCACAGATTGTTGCAAAGTATTTAACACCATAGAACAAAAAAGCACTTAAGCCTCCGATCCTACTAAAGATCCAGATACAGACTCCTGCTAAAATAGTTTAACTTAACAAATTAAAATAAGTAGAAACAATACTAAAGTAGGTAATATTAAAAGATGAATGTTGTAGAAATATATATTTGCCACCAAAGTTTTGTTGTTTATGACTAAAACACTGAATAACAAAAAATGCCTGAACACTTACAGATCAATACTATATGTCATATATTTTCTTGCATTATCCACTATGATGCAAGTCTTCCCATTCCACAATCAAGATACCAAACTCAAAATATGTTGTAGTTAAAGCATAGATTTTACCACATATGGAATGAAACAGTAATACTTACAATAGGTAGCAGCACACAGCAGTTATCACCAGCATTGTATTAATAACACTGTGGAAAGAAGAAAAATGGCTAATAAAATGGAAGTCATATTTACAAACTGGCATTAAGAGAAAAAAAAGGAAAAAGATATTTCTCTGATCTTATTATACACAAGTTAGAGATACCGATACAATCATTAAATATTTTTTCAAAGTGTTCCTAAATGTTAAAATACGTAGATTAAATTAGGTTATTGTAGGATAAGTCTGTACCATATTCATAGTTCAGAATAAACAAGGCCATGTTTACGGTAAATTTACAGTAAGAGTGAATCATTAGGATACAGCCAACTTGTATGAAATGTAAAATGAATGTGTAAAGCTTTTCTTTCCAAACTCTAATCCAGATCATTGGGAAAGAATGGGAAATCTGTTCCAACAGTAGTTTCCATTCTGCTATCAGGAACTTTTAGATCCACAACTCAATCTTTCAGCCATTACCATGTTTTCAAAGAATGAAATGCCACCATTCCAAATTTGGGATTTATTTCTCTTTTGCCTCTCCTCCTTATTCTCATTTTTTTTTTAAAAAAAAAGCACCTTTCGTACATGCATAGCTGCCATGAGAGGCCAAAAGTATCCATAGCCTATGGCTGATAAATTCTCAGCAACTATAGTAGGTAGATATATTTATCAGAGTTAGCTGCCTAACCTTTCCAACTAAAGCAAAGTAAGTTATCCAAAATAATAAAATGCTGTCCATTCATATATAAGACAAAGAATTTATATACACATTTTAAAAACATGCAATATTCAGACATTATCATATATAATCCAGTGTCTATGAGTCACCATTTATTCCTGGCAACTGTATGGCTAAGTCCTTGCAGTTCAATATTTCAGAGGTGCCTTGTCATTGCCCGTTTCCTAGGACTGAGAGTGACTAGCCCAAGGTTGTGCAACTGGTTTTGTGATTAAGGTGGGACTAGAACTTATAGTCTCCCAGTTTGTAGTCTGATGTTTTATCCATTGTACCAAGCTGGCTTTGGCTGTTGTTCCAGTAGTGTTAGTAAATCAGACCAAAAAAATAAATAAATCAATGCTCCAATCACATTTAAAAAGACTGCTTGCAAAGCCTAATGAATTAGACTTTGTTCAGAAGAGAGGGCATCAAAATATGTCCTGAGAACCATCATTCATTTGGTCATTCTATACCCAGACACATGAAGTTTTATGCAAATATTATTCAACATCTGGCATTTGGACATTAAAACATTTTTCTAAATAGAAAACATTGGAAAATCAGTATTTTCATTACAGACCATCAATTTTAACGGAAAGCTATTCTTGCCACAGAGATCAGAACCAAGCTAATTATCTCAATGCTATTTGTGGGTTTTAACACAAGGAATTTAGTACCCTATATGAAAGGCACCATGGCAATGATAAGAACAATGTTTTCAGAAAAAAAAAGTTTCAGTTCAAATTATACTCCCTACGAGGGCATAAAAATGCTGATTTCCTTAAGTAAAAGACCAGGGAACCATTAATATGGCTAGTTATGCTTCCTTTCCTTTAAAAAAAAGATATTTATCTTAATATTTCTGCCAAGCATCTACACGATCATTCTCACATTGAATTAGGTTACAGTTAGAACAGATGACAGTTGATTCAGCTAGAGAATTTAATTTCTATTCAAGGCAAAAAGAAAATACTGTAACTGAATTAATTATTTTAATCTGTTAACTGTGATTATTGTCTTCCAGTGAATTTTATGAAGGCCAGGGCACTGATAGAAAAGTAGTTACGGCCATTTTGGAAGCTCATATATTTTCTGTGCCAAAAAGGGAATCATATAAAAATAGTTGCTGGAATTGTATATGTCTAGTTTAATGAAAAAAAGGACTAGGGATGACATGATAGCAGTGTTCCGATATCTGAGATGTTGGCACAAAGAAGAGAGATTCAAGCTATTCTCCAAAGTACCTGAAGGACAAAAAGCAATGGATGGAAAACTAACTAAGGAAAGAAGCAACCTCGAACGAAGGAGAAATTTCCTGACAGTTAGAACAATTAATCAGTGGAATGACTCGTCTCCAGATGTTGTGAATGCTCCAACACTAGCATTTTTAAAGAAGAAATTGGATAACTATTTGTCTGAAATGGCATATGATTTCCTGCCTGAGTAGGGGGTTGGACTAGAAGACCTCCAAGGTCCCTTCCAACTCTGTTATTGTTATACTTTGGATTCTCTTAAATTCAGTGTGTTATCTATTAATACAATCTAGTCACACATAGAACTGATATGTTTATTAAAAGTGATCAGTCACAATATACCTATGTTTTGAAGGTCTGTTGTTATGTGGCAACTTAGCATACAAAGACTTCTGTTCTACAAATTCATGGACATAAAAACCCGCTAAAGAACAGTGCAACTAAATCCAATGCAACATATGAAGTTCAATTAAATAATCCCAAGACTTTACTGTACCCCACAGACCAGCTCAGATATTCCTTGGAGAAGGCAAATCAGGACATTTTACTCATCCATTGCTCAAACATCAATTGGAGAAGTACATCAGGTGGCCTTTAGAAACTACAACTGATTTAGTAATATGCAACTCTGTATTGTTTGATCTACATTTCTGAACCAAAGTTATTGCAAAAGCCCCAAGTAACTTTGGGTCAGAATATCTCAGAACCTGTTTCTTCTTTGACAACTGACAGAGATCTTGTTCCAAATGCTATCTTCTTTTGAACTCTAATTGTAGAAAAGTAGTCTTGTTATCCAAAACAGCCTAATTCTGAACCTTCCTTTCTCAGAAGCCTGCCTTCTAGTGGCAAAAATAGTTTCCTAATTTGCACATTATTTTTATTTTGCACATTATTTTTATTTTGCTCTACTGCAAATGGTGCTCTTTTTTTCTGCTTCAATCTCTTAACTTCAAGATCCTCTGAACTACCACCTCTTCTGGTTCTACTACTACTACCACTAACAACAACCACTACCTCCTGGGCAGGGATTATGAGAACTGGAGTTCAAATCATCTAGGGAGCACACAGTTTCCTTTTTTTGTCTGTTTGTTTGTTCCATTCCTTCCATCCATCTCCACGCTTAGGGATTTTATTTTATTTTTTAAAGTGCTTTATAGATTTAAAACAGGCAAAAACGAAAAGCGATCATCACGTTTGGACTTAATATCAGTGCTGCAAAAGGAAAACGAAGAATTCAGAACAATAATAAAGGGGAAGTTAATGCCACTTCATATTCAACAATTAGCGTTACAGAAGTAGGCTATATAAATGACAGAACGAACCGGAACATCTGTCTCATGCCCCTTGGGAGTAGGAACAGGAACTTAAAAGAAACAGCAGTCTGAAAATAATAATAATAATAATAAACCATCACAAGACGTTGACAGGGCTCTGCCCCTTACAGACAGCCTCGCAGGAGCCGATGTTGCCAGGAAGGGCCTCGTCACATACAGGATCCCCCCCCCCCATCCCCTCCAAGTCCTCGTGGTTCAGCCGGGCGAGAGGGGTGCC
>JANHFL010007074.1:48833-62863 GCA_032468155.1 Oxyrhabdium leporinum | reverse complement strand
CTCTGCCTCCCAGCAATTTGCCTCCTTGCAGCAAACAGCAAAAAACCTGTTTCAGCTTCAGCACAGCCTGATTAGCACAAGCAGCTAGCTTTTGGGTAGGAAAACAAGGGGGGGGGGAAATCTGCCTCTGCCTTCCAGCAATTTGCCTCCTTGCAATAAACAGCAAAAAGCCTGGTCTGCTTCAGCACAGCCTGATTAGCAGAAGCAACTGATTGTCCTAGAATCATCGGCCTCCCAACGATCAGCTGTTTCAGGCTGCAGGGATTTCCATCACCTATTGCCGCCTCTGCACGCCCCATTTTCAGCCTCCGTGCACCCCATTTTCCACCTGTTCCTATACCTGCTGCCCGGAATGGGCCAAAAACTGCTTGGGAGGCAGAGGCAGATTTCCCCCCCCCCCCTTGTTTTCCATTTGGGGGTAGAAAAAGTGCATCTTATACTCCAAAAAATATGGTAATTGCCCATTTATGCAGAAAACTATACTGGAGTGACATTTCCTGCCCATTCTGCTTTCCTCCATTCCTTTCCTCCTACCATTGTGGCTGCTTCTAGTTACAGCTGTCTAGTGTTGTTCAGTTTATTTTGATTAGCATTCTTTAATCCCTGTTTCAGTAGTATAGCTGACTAAACTCAAATGTTCCCCACTCTGGGTATACATGCATAGGATTCCTGTGATGCAAGACTGTGTAATCTTATGCACATTAGCTGTCAGTGGTTTCAATGCAATTTATTTCTGGATGGATATTATAGCAGCCTTCTTCCAATTGGATCCCCTCCAAATATGTTGGTCTCAATCTCATTAACTGGCTGGGTATTATGCTAATTGTAGCCATCAGGATACTAAGTTAGGAAGATGCTTTATCTATTTGGGCTACATATTAAATTTGATGAAAACATCATCGTTCTTATACACAGGATATGTAACACTAAGACTGCTACCTAAAAGAATAATTATTATTTTGTGAAGGAACTAAGAATAAGATTACAAGTATCCTTGACTTACAATAAAGTTTGTTTAGTGACCATTCAAAGGTACAACTCCACTGACAAATGTGACCCATGACTATTTTTCACACTTACGATTGTTGCAACGTCCCCATGGTCATGTGATCAAAATTCAGACGCTTGGCAATTGACTCATGTTTATGACAGTTGCCATGCCATGGGATCGTGGGATCACCTTTTCCAATCTTCTAACAAGAAAAGTCAATAGGAAAGGCCAGCTTCACTTAACAACCATGTTACTACCTTAACAACTGCAGTGATTTACTTAACAATTGTGGCAAGAAAGGTCATAAAATGGGGTGAAACTCACTTAGCAAATGTCTCACTCAGCAATATAAATTCTGGGCTCAATTGTGATTATGACTCTCTGTATATAGAACTTCAACAGGAGTAACAGAAGCAGTGGGGGAGGAATTGCTCATTTTTGTGTGTATTTTTCCTTCAGCTATTTGTGCCCAGTGAGCTCAGTGAGATAGAAATATGTTTCCGTTAAAAAAAAAAGTTAATGCATTTTTCAAAACACAGCTAAAATTCTGGGAAATAAAAACCACAGAAAGAAATGGAAGAAACTGATCTCTTTAACATTTTTTTTTCAAAGTAAAATGTTTTCCCCCAATTACTCCTCTTAGTTCATTTATCCTGCCTTCTACCAAAAGTGATGCACAGTTACTTTTTAGGGAATATAATAGCAGAATGAGTTAGGTAACTTCAACCAACACAAATCAGCTGATACAAGAGGTTTTAAACCACAAGATGGGAGAGGAGAAATACTTGATGCATCAAAGTAGGAAAGTATGACTTCACATTTCTAAACATAGGAAAAATATAATTCCATGTCTATTTAAAAAAATGAAACACCCTTACAGAGAATTCTCTGAATGGGTAGAAACAACTGGATTTCTTAGGATAGCCACTTCAACAATTAAGGAACTAGGACATTTATTACACGAAACGTCACTATCTCATGATTATACGACAATCAATAAACATGATTAGACAAAAATAATACTTTGAACTGTGTACAGACACAAGTCACAAAAAATGTAAATAATGTCCCCAGGTCCTCTTATGTTGAGCCAATGAATAATTTTTGCCTGGGCCAGAAGGCCATAGCCCTCTCCACAATTATGACAACTCCAATTCAACTCCAGGTCAATCATGATGCAGTAGGGACTTGCGACAGCAAAAATGATGATGAGCTGGAAAGTAACTCTACTAGGTTTGAAAGGCCTGAGATAATAATTTGCCCTATGAGCCTACTCTAAATTTTGTCCTAGCAAAGAGGCTGGTATTTAAACATAACAGAAATGGAAGGATAGTATTTATAAGAAAAAATTCTACTAATAATAGAAAGCACATAGGAACAGGCATTGTCCCTTCGATCAAGAACTTTAGACCTAAAACTAGAACAAGATTGTTTGTTGACTTCGTACAGTCATACTCTATTAGCATTACAAAAACAAGCCAAGATGTGAGAAGTTCAATTGGATCCTGGTGCCAAAGAAGCAGATTCAGAAAAGGAAGAATGCTAAAATAGACAAGTCGCTATTATCATATAGAACAGATTAGAAGCCAGGACAAATGGGCAAATGACAAGGCTTATGATAAGGGACAGGTAAAGAGCACTAAAATAAAAAGCCAATCGGCATTCAAAGATCCCACAAACTACAACAAAGGAAGGATTGAAAACACAAATTTACATTTAATTTTTTGTACTGCATCTGAGTAGTGTGTAATACATGGTCCTTCAGATGCCTCCCAACTACAGTTCCACAAAGTCATGATTTCATAATGAACAAACTACATTTCTATCTACTGTGTTAGTATAATGAGATAGAATAAAGAAAAAGAACATTTCACTACAGTATATACAATCATAATGGAGCCTGCCAATTATGGGTATATGTCATGATGGTCTTGTGACCATTGGGTTGGTCACATGACCATTCAAATTTTATGACCATTTTTGTGGCCATCGTTAAGAAAACTCAATATTTGTAAAATAAACTCTAAAAAACCCCTCCCTTTTTTGATTCTGTAATATTAGAATTCTAGCATTGTGTTGTGAGGGCACAATTACAATGTGTGATGATAATAAAATCTTTGCATACTAGAGTTGATATTTGGGAATATTATCTGTGGCAGTACAAGCTTGACAATCTTTTACAAAATGCTACATTAAATGCTACAACATTAAAATCAAATTTAAAAATCCACAACACACGCACACACACACACACACCCTCCCTACTCAATGTTTCAGCCTTTAGGCTAAAGCATCCAATACCTTCCTATTTTCCTATCTGAACAGTTTTATGTTTTTTGGATGCATCTAGAAAAGAGTTCAGCATTACAGCTCTTTTTTGACTTAAATCTCTAGCATATATACTCAGTTTATGAATAAGCAAGGACAAGAGGGTGACAGTAACTTACCGTTGTGATAAATCTGTACAAAGGCTGTCGCCTTTCTGTGTACTTCACTGTAATAGGGCTCAAATCATATCGAAACCAAATGGCTGGAATAATGCGTCCTGTGTGGCTGTATGCCACATATTCCTAAAAAAGGATACATGGCAGAGAATAAATATACCTATATATATAAAACAGACACCTAAGAATTCTGCATACATCTACTCACTTTCCCTAAGATACTGATAGTCTTTGAGATGTTTATTGGAATCCAAGTTAACTTTAAAGAGCAGGCCCTTCAAAATAATTTGGACTTAAACTAGTAATGATTTTTTAAGATACTGATTTCACAGAGCCTACTCCACATATGACTACATCTTGATCTAAATCAATTATGGATATTACAAAATTAATACCTCTCATGCAGTAACAACTTTCTGGGCTATGAAAGAAAATCAATATTTTGAGAACCTGTGATTTTAAAGTAGCATTTTAATTCCTGAAATTCAAAAGGCTAGAAATGGCAAAACTTTCCAAAACTGGTGAGTAATTGAACTGCACATTAAAAAGATCTTGAGAAACAATGAAGGGAATAGAAATAATAATTTAAAAAATCCAGAACATAGCATTATGAAGTCAGGTAATAGGAAACCTGGGTAAAAACAAATTCTTTTATACGAGATTAGATGGGTTGAAGCGAACTACATAAATTTTTAAACATTAGTTTTTGTAAAAGGAAGCAAGTGCCCTGGATAGACAAAAATATACCTAACTACTAGGAAGGATCTATCTCCAAATCTATTAATTCAGCCATGCTTCAACTATATAAGACAGTTACTCACAAAGCAGGAAGCAATGATTAGTCAATCAATTTATAGCCTATGTCAGTTTATCAAGTATTCATATATCTATCCTTTTTCCATGTTAATCTGCAAATAATATTTTCATTGCCATGGAGTTGAAAATATATATCCAAATATTCATGTTTAAGCACTTCATCTGTGATTAGGTATGTTTTTGAGCTGAAAACTTTATTGGACTAAACTGGGAAGTTTGAAAAACAGAATTTTTCATTACTATCAGTTTGACTGCACTGAAATTCATACAGGTTAATTGTACTTCGACCTTACTTTTTTCTAGACTTCCAGAAGAGGGTGCTATGTGTACTGTTTAAACAAATGCACATTGAAAGAGTAACAAGGGAGACAAGACTGGAAAATAGTATTAACTCAAGCCTTTGTAGAAAGGGATGTAATATCTTTACCTTATTGGCTACAGTATATTGGTATGAGTACCGCTGTTTGCCACTCATGCCTTCATACACAGTAGGAACAATCTTCAGTATATAATCATGAGAAGCAAGGGCTGTGTAAACAGAATAATTTTGAGAAACCAAAAAAAACCAACATAGAGGCTCTTCCGGTGTATAAACTTCAAAGTACAAGTCTTGAACCTGGCTTAATCTGTTCAGAATTATATTAATTTCTAACAGAAAATAATACACACTTAATTGTCCTAATTTTTCTCAGTGTACAAGAATATATCTAATCCTTTTTTTGTGGACCGCCAGATGCTTTACCACACGTAATAATTTTTCCAGTAAAACTTGAAAATCTAATTTGACTAAATGTTGAAAATTATTCTGGTTTGCAACTCTCAATCATCATATACACTAGAAAGTTTTCAATACTAACTTAACTTGTCCAATGAATTTGGGGATGGTATATAATTTTCCATACATTCAGTCTTATTCACTTGAAATTCAATTTTTTAAAAAAAAGCATTACATTTATGTCATCGATCATATTACTGTCAATGAAGGGTCATCATATTTAAAGTTGAAGAAATCATCTGACAGTTTGAAAGGGGTATTTACTTGAAATTTACATAATCTCATAGCAAAGATAGAAATTCTGTAGGACAGGAAATAGTCTTTCAGTAATAGATAAATGGAATTATTATAGTTCCAAACTAGTTATCTTAAAGTAGTCTAATTTATTACCTCCTATAAGTAAATACAGAGGAAGGAAATGCCAAGCAGAAAGAGATGTTGGCTAGGACCAGACTCATTTCCTGATATACATGATTCTTAAAGCATCTCTTTGCCCTGGCTCCTTTTTATCTTTGTTTCTTTCCTTCCAATACACATGTACATACATGGAAGTTTTGCAAGGATAGATCTGTGTAAAGATTGGTAGCAAAATATCAGAAGGAGTCTTGGCAGCATCTTTTCTGATTAACTAATTTTATTAAAAGGCATACGCTTTTGTGAACTGCAGCTAACCTATGAAGGTCAATTCTAATAAGTCTTTTGAAGTTGGTCTTAGAGACAAGTTTAATATCTTCTTCAGGTATCAGATAATCAGACATCTCTAAGAAACCACTGTAAACAGCAAATCTCTGGTTGTAGAAGCCATTAACAATATAAAACATCAAAAGATCAATTTTTCCCAACCTAGCGCTCTTCAGATGTACTTATGTATAATTCCCAGCTAGGCCAACTGAGAATTATATACTGTATTCAAATGTATCTGAAGACTACCACCCTAAGGAAGTGGTTATAGATAATTGATCTGGGCCTCTTTCATAGCCTGGGAAATCAAGTCTGTTCATCCCAAATTTATTTCATTGCTTAAGACCATCAATGACACAACTGGATTAGTTTTTGTAAGCTTCTCCAATCATGAACGTTATATTAATACAAAATAAACTGAACACCACAAATTGTACATACGATTTGAACTGAGTTTGTTTGTTCCCTCCAGTGCATTGAATGCTCCATGAATGTTTTGGACCTGATGAAAGAAACACCACAAAATATATTTTTGCATTAAGTATGTGTTTTTCTGTTCCCCAAAGAGGAAGAAAATAATCCTTAAACAGATAAGAAGAGGAAGTGAAAGGGAAGAAACCTCTTCAATTTTCATACAGTTTTGTATTGATGCCATCATTCATCCTTACTTGGGAACAATTTTTTTGAATTTGTAAACAAAGTATCTTAAAGCAACCAAAGCATCTCAACATATCTACGATACTTGGCATATATTAGCTAATTTTATAAAGTTAAATTATCAGCATACAAAGATAAGTGAAGTATCAAAGAATTTCACCAAACTTCAATAAGATTTTTTAAAATGAAAATCCTTCAATATCAACTTTGATTAATTAAAGTTTCTAAGTCTTGTGCTTTACACAAAAGCAACAACCAACTCAAGGGTAACATTTATAAAGGGATGGTGCAGCTGGTTTTCTAAAGAGGCATTCAAATTATTAACACTCTAAAAGATCTGCCCTGCACCAAGTGGCACAACATCTACTGAAAGATTATGCAGAAACATGACCGCAGCTCTGTTTCTGACAGAACTTCATTCATAGATGTGTCATCAGAACAGCTCATTGAGAAGCAGCATTTAAAAAAAAACCACAGAGCTAAAGCCAAGTAATGAGCTCAGCGAATCCATTGCGCTATAAAGACAAAACACTTTCATGATCTGGCCTGATATATAAAACCAGCGAGAAAATTAATTTAGATTCAAGTTTGAGGATACCTATTTTAAGGCAGTTTCTTTTTTCAAGACTAACAGCCTGAGGACATTCCAAGAACCCCAACTAGCAATCAGAAGACACAATGAAAATCCTTGCGACACATGGACAGATTCAACCGCAGTTCCATTGGAAAACTGTGAGCATCCTAGACCACACTAAATCCAAAAACACTAGGGAATTTCTGGAAGATTGGTATTCAGACAAATCAACTATCAATAGACACATAGAGCTAAACCATATGTAAACACCATTTAAACAAGACAATAAAAATCCAAGCAAGAAATGAAAAGAGCAGTACAATACTCTCTGGCAGTCAAGCAAAGATTAATACTGACAAACAAAAAGAAAACAATACTCTAATCAAGAAATTACAAGGATAAAAACCCAGCCCACCAACACTGGCAGGAGAAGCTCCTGTATAAAAACGGAGCAAGCCCCACACTCACTAGCAATGATGAATGTTACCTAGTCAGCTAATGGAACATCTGCAAGCAAAAAACCAATTAAGAGAGCACCAAGGACTTCATCGTTGAACCCCGAGCAACATATATTATCTTCTATTCATATTGATCTATGTTGCACTGGTCAGACTGCAGCACTTGCAATACTGTGTCCAGTTCTGTCACCACAATACAGAAATGATGTTGAGGAACTGGAAAACATGCATAGAAGAGCAACAAAGGTGGTAAGATTCTTGCAAGCTAAATACTACAAAGAGCAACTAAAGGAATTGGGTGTGCTTCATGTAAAGAAGAGAAGGGTAGGGGAAGACATGGTAGCAGTTTTCCAATACATGAGAGGATGTCACAGAGATTGATTCTCTATAGCACCTGACAGCAAGATAAGAAACAAAGGATGGAAGAATTATACACAGATATTCAAACTTGAAGTAAGAATAAATTTCCTGATTGTGAGAGGCACTAAGCGGTGGAACAGCCTGCCTCCTAAACGTATGGATGTTTCATCACTGGGTATTTTCATGAAAAGATCAGACAGCCATTTGTCTGGGATGGTCTGAAGATTCCTATCCTGGACAGGGGAGTAAAGTAGAAAACCTCCATGATCCCTAGCATTTGCATGCTAGGGATCATGCTATTGCATTTTTATCACATTTACCTCTCTTTCTGGACATAGCCTGATACTAAGATCCCCAATCCCACATCTTTCTGTTGCAGATTGTGCAATGTTTCCCAACCTATCATCCTCTAGCTATGTTAGGAATGGAACTCCCAAAACTTTGGGAGTTGTACTCCCAACAGATTTGGAAGATGCTAGCTTGGGTGAGGCTGAGATAGAGCACAAGTGAAGATATGTCTTGTACTACAGTTAGATATAAGTGCATACCAAATAAAAAAATACTAAACACCCTTTTTATCTTGTAGGACACCCATCATTCATAGAGAAGACAAAGTGTTAATAACCCCCTAAATCTACTGTAAGTCATAGCAAAAAACACAAACTATTCAAAACTATTCTTGAAACTATGTGTGAGATAAAACACAGTATCTGTCCAAATATACTGTACACACACACACACACACACACACACACCACGGGAAGGTACAAGAAACTATAATGAGCCACCACTGGCCAATGCAATTAAGCAAAGAACTCCCATAAATAAGCAATTCCTGAGGGACAAGAAAAATAGGAATCAATAACCAAGTAAATAATTCCAGATTGGAGCTTTTATAGCTTAAAGAATAAACCTAACTTAATATTAGCAAGGCCTATTTTTAACAGGTTGCAAAATAACATACAGAAAGCACCCTGTTACATAAAATTATGTTTTGCTCATTGAACTAGTTTGATTAGTTTTCATTTCCACCCAATCTTTCTTTTTAATTGTAAACATAGATCACATAATCAGATATTCCTAGCAGTTGTTTGTAGCAGACAAAGGAGACATGCACAGATGAGCTCATCCTTGCTGGCTGCGTTGCACAAGTTGGCAACTTCTTGCCATTTACAAACAAATGGATTTCCATCTATGTAGTATGCATGCATTGGTAAGCACCCTTCCTATAGCTTGAAAGAAATTGACCATACATAGGCATTTTTTTCTGATGCATTCACCTCTCAAAACAGAAATAAACCAGGGTATCAGATTGAATAGAAATGCCTTGCATTTTGCTACACACAACCATTTAACAAGATGCACAACCTTTTTCAGAGCTGTAGGTCTCAGAACTCACCTGCAGCTTGTCACCAAAGGAAAGTTTGTGGATGACATGTGTCATATCAGGATTCTGAGGCTGTGCAGTGGCACTATGTGTTGATACATGAAAATTTCCTGGAACCTAAAGAAAGCAAAGTTCAGATTCTGTTGTGCTTAAAACCATCAGCAACCAATGTTTGAGGTGTAATTTCAAACTTCAAAACACTTATAATCCCTGGAAGATGCAGGATCAGCAATGACTGGAAATGCTTGAAATGCTTATACAATTACCCCCCCCCTTTTTAAATGTTCATAATTATAATTTAAGAGCAAAAAAACCCAACCTGCAATGGATTCTTTTAGGTTTTGCAACTAGTCAACAAAGAAATTAGCTAATATGAAAAACATGGTAAAGAAAATAATAATCATATTCTATCAAGAAAAATATTTACATGGGAAAATGAGCAAGAGTGATAGCACACCATTTTTAGGCATATTCTAACATGAATTAATAGGCAGTACAATTTCATAGCCTGTGGTGCAAACAGGAGGTATGAGTTGGCTGTACATCTTTATTCTACCAACAACATGCTACACACTCCTTTTCCTCCACCCTGTGGATTTACAGGTGGCCTTATAAGGCTGGATTATCTAATGCCACCCCACCCATTCCACAAAGCAGGTCTGGTTTTTCATAGCTGCTATTAAATCAAACTGGGACTCTTCTACTCCCATCCTGGGAGCTGAAGATCCTCGCTCTTTAACATCAGGATGTTTCTTCCCATCAGGGTGTCATTCTTTATTAGCTAATAGGTCCATGGAATAGAAGGCAGTATTGAACTACTTTAGGTTACAACTGTTTGCCCTGTGGTGACTCATAAGCCAGAAGATACAATGTTTTGATGAGAAAAGAGAAAAATCAACATGCAGACTTGTTATGCTCTTCAGAAAGTCAGAATCAACTCTAAAGTACTTTAACATTCTACATTAACATTATTCCTATCACTGATGAACCAAAAATCGAATCTATCATTGTAGCATTTCCTCTTTCTGTCATGCTCTTTGCCTCAGTAAATACTGTGTTTCCCCTAAACACGGGCCCTAAAATAAGCACCAGGTATTATTTTCGGGGGATGTCTTACCTTAGGATGACTGCGGTCAGATCTCCCACGCCCTGACACCTGTCACGCCACTACCTGACTTCTTCTGTGGCCACTTGCTGCTGCTTGCGGACAGATGCTGCATGACTCAGTGCGCTGGTGCTGCTCCTCGTGGCAGGAGGCTGTGTGGTGTGTTTGCTATTGCATACATGAGCAGTGGCACTGGCACAATGAGCCATGTGGCCTCCTGCTGCAAGTGGTGATGCTGGTGCAATGCGCCTCATAGCATCTTGCCACGAGTAGTGGCACCAGTGCAATGAGCCATGTGGCTTCCTGCCGCAAGTGGCAGCATTGGTATGATGCGCCAAATGGTGTCTGGCCACAAGCAGCTGCAAGAAGCCACAGAAGAAGTCAGGCAGCGGCAGTCCTAAGGTAACCGTGTATGGGTCGCATGGGGCAGCTCCACCCCTGCCCTAGCTTGATTTTTACGCATGTGCCTCGCCCCATCTCGTACAACCAGAAGGTGGCGGGGCTTAACTAGCACTTATTTTGTGGGTAGGGCTCCTATTAGGCACAGGCATGAAAATCAGGCTAGTGTTTCTTTTCGGGGTAAGTTGTCTTTTCGGAGAAACACGGTATATGCAATTTTCTTTCCTATATTCCTTTAGAACTGGGTCACTGCATTTAGTCAAAATAAATTTCTAATTTAATTGATTAAAGATGTATCCTACAATTAATTATACATTACATTTTTTAAAGTATTTGTTTTAATGCAAGCAATTATAAAACTTCAGGTAGTATTAAAATTCTTAGAAAAACATTTTCTCTTTTCAGAAGGAACAAAGAATGTTTCTCCAATCTCTGGTTGCATATATGACAACAAAAAATTGCAAGCTTTTTTCTTCTAAATTGTTGGTTTATATGCATATATAAATGGGTAACAGTTCTAATTGTGACAGTGTATTGGTAACAGTTTTTTGTTGCTGCTGCTATTTAAAGTAGTCTTAAAGCTAATCATTTAATTATGAAATCATTATTATTATTGGCATATGGGATTGTATGCTACTGAAGATTTGTAGTTTGGCTGCCTGTTTACCAGCTCTGTTAGGTACATATTTGTGTGTTTCTTACAGTGTACCATAGGAGAGCAAACTAGCTTTACGCTAGAAAGACAAGTCGCTCTTCCTGCAGCATCATCCAAGTCCCCCCTTCCCCCAGAGCCACTTTGCAAACAGGTGCCACAATCTGGAAGGTTCAGAACTGGCAAGAATTTGACTGCCTGCACAGAGCACCAACTCGTCACCCTACTGAAGTACTACCTATTTATCTACTCGCATAGAACATGCTTTCAAACTATCTAAGGTAAGTGATTGCAGTTCACCCCACCATGCAGGGCTAGGGATCAAACCGCTGGAGCAGAGACCATCTCCAGTTTCATTAAGTCACTGAGCCACCATACCTCTCATTTTGAAATCATATCAATGTATTATAGAACCAGAAGTTGGAAGGAACCATTCAGAACATTAGTTTTAACCCTTCTTAATCCAGGAATTCAAATCAAAGCATTCCAGTCTAACTCTTGCTTGAACACACCCAGTAAAAGGAATCCCACCTTATCTACAAAACTGGTTGTTCCATCAAATTTTGTTGAAATTTATTATATCATAAAACAAAAATAGAGACAAATATAAAAAGGGCATAGGGGAAGGAAAAGAAGGGGGAAAGGTAAGAGATAAAGAAAAAAACAAGGCAGTGACTTCCAACTTTTTTCAGTGCGGTAGAGTACAAAATACAATTATTATCTCAACTTTTTGTTTTATCTATTTAGCAAGTACTAGCCATTTCTATAAAAACAAAGTAATGTAATCATCAAGACCTAAAATCACAGTTTCAGTTTTTTTCTTTTTACACCATGAAGTCAAGAAGCAGTTTCAAAGGCTTAGATAGGTTCCACCCCCACCCCCACCCCCAAATTCATTTGGAGTGTGCTTTCCTGTAACGGACATTCATGATTAACAGATCATGATTTTTTTTGCTGTAAGTTTTTCAGATGTTTGAAAGGTGTTACTTTATTTTTCCTCAGTCTTCTCGTTTCATTTTAAACATTCATAATTCCTCCCATTGCTCTTCACTGAAGCTTATTTTTAGTTCCCCAATGAACTATATTATCCTCTTCTGACCTTATTCACTTTGTCTGAATCTTGCAATGCTTAGACTTCAGACTGGATGAGTACCTAAAATGCAATCTGACTAATGCCCAATAAACTGGAACTACTACTATCACTGATTTTGGAAAGTATATTTTAAATACATAAATGAAAAGTGATTGTTCAAGATCAGCATGGAAATCAATAGTGTTTATTAACAGGTTATTTCAAAATAGTAAGAATGGGATATTTTCTTGCTAAACCCTCCAACTGTTGCTTGAAACAGCAGAATATACTTAACTATAGATTGCTTCATCTTGTAGCAATGTTCCATGGAACAAAGACATAAAATCAATTTTCTTAACAAGATTCTGATTTCCAGGAACCAAAGCTATTTGTCGACCAGGACACTTTTATTCAGGAAGAGGTTCCAATTTCATCAGTTATTTCTATATTATTATGAGTAAGAAAAGTTACAGATGCCTATGCTATTAAGGGGAAAACTGAACACCAAACCTGTTTTTTCTTCATAAATGACACATTTTATACCTCATTCCTTTACAGTTTGAAGGCCACTTTTAAACAGCAGTGTTTACAATTTGAAGGCCACTTTAAACAGCAGTATTTTTTCCACAGTGGTATATGACCTAAATCACAGTTCTTGCAGCACATTTAACTCTCTAGACATACAAGAGTTTCTTTTCAAAGCCTTTCAACATTTCCCCTGAATGCTTTCAGTTTTACTTGCCTTGTTGATGCTGAAATGACCCTCAAATCTGCATCCATCGCCATTATTCAGAGGAATTTTCATTGAGTTATCAATATGGCCAACTTCATGTCTTCCCATTTCATCTTGAATATCTAATCCAATCACTACAGGTCGAAGTCCAGAGTTAAAAAGAAGAAGAGAGAATTTATTATAAATGACTTAACATAAAGACATAGCTGTATTTCCCATTTTTATATAAAAGTGAAACTAGATAAAAAAATAATCATCAGTAAATATTTAATGTTCCCCTAGTTTATGAAATCATAGAATTTAGTATTCTGTTAAATATTACCAGAAGTACCATATTTTTCAGACTATAAGACACTCCAGACTATAAGGCACACTTAGCTTTTGGGGAGGAAAACAAGGGGGGAAAAACTGCCTCTGCCTCCCAGCCATTTGCCTCCTTGCAGCAAACAACAAACAGCAAACAGCTTGGTCAGCCAGCACAGCCTGATTTAGCAAAAGCAGCTGACTGGCGGTTGGATTGGCCTCCCGGAATACCGATGATCAGCTGTTCCAGGCTGTGGGGATCACCACCGCCCATCGCTGCTACCGGCTATCGCCACCTCCACGCGCCCCATTTTCGGCCTCTGTGCATCCCATTTTCAGCTTCCATGTGCCCCATTTTTGGCCTCCGCATGTCCAGTTTTCATACCATTCCAGGCGGCAGGGATTCCTGCCGCTGCCGCCTGTCCCCGCTGCCTGGAACAGGCCAAAACTGGGACACACGGAGGCCAACAATGGGACGCACGGAGGCCGAAAATGGGGTGTGCGGAAGCGACAATAGCTGACAGTGCCGATAGGCAATGACGGCACTGATGGGCAGTGGTGATCCCGTGGCTTTAAGTGGTATAGGGATTTTGTCATTCTTGTTGTAAAATATAAAGTTCCAA
>JANHFL010007074.1:26198-43937 GCA_032468155.1 Oxyrhabdium leporinum | reverse complement strand
CTAGAATGTGTGAGGATTGATAAAATGAATAACATATGATTGATCAGAAAATATTAATATAAGAATAGAATTGTATTGTTAATTATCTTTGCAAATATTTGTACCCAGACGACACACCGTGTAACAGAAGATTTGTATGTAAATAAAATTTATTGCAAAAAAAAAAGAAACCAATTCACAGGTGGACTTTTCTGTAAGTATAGTTGCTTACACCCAATAGGAGGAGGAATCTGTAGATATTGTTTGACTTGATCCAATGAATGTTTTGTTTAAAAAGAATAAAAGAACATGCTCATGACATATAAAGCAGAGTCACAAATGAAGTTGTTTAGCGTAAAGGATAACTAATCAATTAATCATAAAGTTCAGTTCTCATCCAATTCATCCTAGTCACGCCTCTTTCCCAGCAATTAATTCCCGAGCTCATTCTGCAATTGCTTGCTTTCCTTTTGTTTTTTTCCACTTCTAACAGTTTTGCATTTTTCTTTCTTTTCAGATTCTTGGTAGAAAGATACATAGCATGATTTTTCAACATTATTAGGAGAATATTTTACCGGAGCGAGTGAGCTCAAGATGAACCACATGAAAGCAAGTATACAATGGAACAGAATGCGGGTTCTGCGTTCAGAAAAACATGTACTGTTCAGATGCTAAGGTTATATAGATAGCCTTCAGTTTTTGGATGGTACATTCCAAAGGGGCAACACTATTCCTGAAGGGCAGTGAAGTGTCAGGTCAGTAAGTTCAGATTAGCTGCATTTCAAGACAATGTGCCACACTCAATCTATTGCTTGGAAGTCCTTCCTTAAAATTGATCCATAAGGCAGATGGTAAGCATTAATCAATCCTTTGTTGAGATGATTCATAAATATGATGCAACAGGGAGGAACATGTCTACTCATGGATGATCTGGTTTCATGTTCCTTCACTGCCAATAGGCAGAATTAAACTTTCCATAGAGTTTTTCACTGGCTGATTACATAGTTACTTAGAATTAAGTAATATAGTCCTTCAAGTTCCCAGGAATGACTTCAGTCAAGAGAAGCATATATCCTCATAAGCAGTGCACCTATCCTTATTAGTACCGTTGTGCTTCCTGAGGTATGCCAGCTTATGAGCCTGCCTCTTTCATAAGAAGGACTTTTCCCCATCTCCTCCTGGATATATGAGACACACCTATCCTGTCAGTTACAATCTGTGAGACCAACAAAGCTATCAAAGACAGTCAAGCTTTGCAGGTTTTATACTAACATTACCTTGAAGTAAAATTTTGCATTAAAACCACCCTCTTTAGGACAAAAAACAGTATGCATCTAAAAGTATGCATGATGGGCTAATAATACAGGTTTGATTTGTGCTTCTTTTCTACACAGTACAAGTAGTCCTCAACTTACGACCATAATTGAGCCCAAAATTTATGTTGGTAAGTGAGAAATTTGTTAAATGACTACTGTATTAATGGAATGGAACTTAACTAGAGGGACAGAGACAGAAACATGCATGATATCATTGCACAAATGCAATTTATATCTGGTACCAGACATTAACAAGCAAGTACTGTAAATAACATCTTTTGTTGTCATTGGTGCTGCTGCCACCTCCAACATGTTTGTTAGTATTTCAACTTCTTAGTACTTGCTCTTGTGATTCTCTGCTCACTAACAGTTTACCATAAGGAATTAACTTCTGAAGTAATCAAAATGTAGGTTAAAAAGGATACAGTATTGCTTAGTTATTTTAAGATTTAAGATACACTCAACATCTTTGTCAGTTCCTCTTTGACCAGACCCAAGAATGTTTAAAGCACACTGGCCTACTATGGAAGGAACTGCAGATCTCAAATCAATATAAAATAAAATGGAGGATAGAGACGTCAACATTCATTTGAGTCAGCCACTATAATTGGCACTATAGCACTCATTCTTCTGTTTCCTGTTAACCCACACACATACATGATGAGGATGAACAGTCTAACCTTACCACTTCAACAATTTTGCAACACCTTTCATTAAAGTATCTCAAAAGTGTTGAGCAAGCATTAATTAAGCTGAGGAAGTAGACAACCAAATAGGATTCTCAACTTAAAGCATAGCATAATGAGGAATACAAACAAGATTATTCGTCAAATGTTTGCCAGTCATAGTACTGAAAAAACAAACCAGTGACAACTGAAGTAGTTAGTCAAACAATTAAATCACACTCCCCTTATTAGAACAGTTAACGCTCTAAGCCAATGCTTTTCAAATAATTTTCTAGAGACTCTTGAGATTCTTCAAAACCTTTTCAGATTCAACTTTGAATATTAGAGCTGGGGAAAAGCTCTCTACAAGTACGTGTCTTTTTCTACAATATGTACAGGGGGGAAAGAGACCTTCTCAATCTAGCCATGGTCCAGACATGAGGATACATTGCCAGAATTTATTAGTTATTGTAGAGAAGAGCTGAAGAGCTGAAATCCACATAAGGCTCCCAGGTTGGAATAGCCCAATGTATGACATATCCCAGATATACATTTCATTCATACAGCAACAGAATGCATATGCTCATTCCATATTACCAAAATAAAGTGTGGCCTCCAAAATTACATCTCCAAATGCCTTGTGTCATACAAAAGTGAATGGCAGGCATACACATATTCTCAGTCACCAAAAAGGGAGCTAGTGGGAAAGAGTTACAACCAATTAACCGAGGTACGAGGAAGAGGAAGATACACCATGCTAGCCACGATGGCAATTCTAGTAATTATAGGTATTGTAATTGGCATATGTCAGAGGGGCTACAGCCCAAGAGTCATATTGTACCTAAATATTTATTGTGTTAGAGATTAAAATTGAGAATGTTTATTATATTATATTTATTCATGCACTTCCTGAAGGGATCCCAGGGATCCCCAGGGGTCTTCAAAACACACTTTAACAACTGCTGCTATAATATAAATGTTTCTAAGGAATCACAAGTTATTCTTCAGTTGCCAATACAAACCTTAGAATGTCATTCCAGATTTCTCACTGAGATAATAACAAATGTGTGGATCAGAATAGTGCATCCAGGAAATCCTCTTTACTGATGAACAACCTGTATTCCATCCAAGGATGTCATAGAATAGGACATCAGCAGGCCTGATTTGTAAAGCAGTTGTCCCAGAAGAATGAAGGGAGGAGTTTACACATCAAATGGAATGTAGAAGAGACAGAATGCTGGACAAGTCCAGGAAACAGCACCGCTCAGAGTAAGTAGTTGCATCTGTCCTTTCTGTATTGGACCAAACTCTGGTGATACAGACACCATAAACCTCCTCCCTTGACTTCAGCAGAACTCAAGCATTAAGTGACAGCAATATTAACTGAAAACAAGGATATACAGTTAGTCTTCAAGTTACTACCACAATTGAGCCCAAAATTTATGTTGCTAAGTGAGAAATTTGTTAAGTGAGTTTTGCCCCATTTTACGACTTTCTTTGCCACATTGGTTAAGTGACTAACTGCAGTTGTTAAATTAGTTACTGTTGTTAAGTGAATCTGTCTTCCCCTTTGACTTTGCTTGTCAGAAGGTTGCCAAACATGGCCCTGGGACACTGCAACCGTCCTAAATGTGAAACACCTGTCAAGCATCCAAACGTAAATCACGTGACCTTGAGGATGCTGCAATGGTCAGAAATGTGAAAAATGGTCATAAGTTACTTTTCCCTGCTGTTGTAACTTCAAACAGTCACCAAGCGAACGATTGTAAGTCAAGGACTACCTGTAAAGAAATCCTTGCCCTCAACTCTGAAAAAGATTGACTCAGTGCAGAGATTTCAGTCTGACATTTTTGGAGGCAGGACAGATACAATAAAATAACCACTGGAATTCCCAATACATAAGCCTGAAATAGGAAAATATCTCTTAAATTGACATCGCCACCTCCTTAGTGAGTATGTGATTGCAAACATTTTGGTGCATCTAGAACAGGAGTGTCAAACTGGATTTCTACGAGGTCTGGATCAGTACTGTAGTTCTCCTCCTTGGGCCAGATGGGGGTGGGTGGGTAGGAGACAGGACGGATGGCCTCCCGCAGCACTTTGCCAGCCAAAACAGGGCACAGGAGGGCTGCGCACCCCACTTTGGCTGACAGGGTGCTGTAGGAGGCTGTCCAGGCTGAAAACAGCCCCCCCCCCCCAATTTTGCTAGCAGAGGCACCGTGGGCTAGTCCTTTGCTATTTCCAGGGCCCGTGGGACTTGAGTTTGACACCTCTGATCTAGAAGCATACTAATAATGTGACATGGTAGTAGGAATTTGGTGGGGAAATGTTCTGGAATTCAAAAGCAGATATCCTTATCTTCAGAAACAAAAGAAATTACACCTATTACATATTGATATAACAGAGCGCTATTCTCTGTAAGACACTTTATCCAACATGTTATCCATTCTATTTAAGATTTCAAAGGAAATGGGACAAAAACCCATTTTGAATGTTAGACCAGTAAACAAGTACATGGTGCACCTTTCTTACATATTAGCTTTTTTTTGTGCACAAACTGCAGCAAAATTGTTATCCATCCAGATTCACACCAATATTTATTACGATAAAAAGCAAGAAAAAGCCCACATTCTATAAACTAATATATACACGTAGAAAGTGCAAAGGGAAGTTATGGATGTAGCAAAGTTGTACAAACTTCAAATGAAATATAATGTGAACTGTTCTGAACATACTATAAATTCTAAGGAGAATTTATAAATTCTAGGAGAATTTGCCCCAAAATGAATTGTTCTTACAGGTGTTTTCTCCTTGTGCATCATTTTCTACAATTCTGACAAGAACATTACATTATTTTTTAACAAGATATGTGCACCAAATATTACATTTTGAAAACATATGTAAGGATTATATCAACTCTTCAACATTCTTGGAACTGAATTTTACTCAACTTTATTGATCTGAGCTCTTTAAGCATCATTGTACTGAAAGATTTACATAACATAACTTAAATACATTCTGTCATCATTCATCTCAACTTTTTCAAGTTTTAAAATCAATACAGCAAACACAGTATAACTTGCTATTACATAACTTGCAGCTGTAAGATTTTCTTGATAATAAAAAAATTGCATTATTTTGGCAATATTTCGCAACTCTGTAAATGTATCCACATCGTTGCTATAGTATTTGTGGCATCATTTGGACTAATTACCATACCTCTTTCCTCCTCAACTGTAGAATATATGGAAAAGTTCAACATCATTTCTACAGAGTATTATTAATTAGGTCAAAAGGTGGATGATGATTATATCACCAGTTAGATCATTATAATAATAGCAGTCACCAGTTACAAATCTGGGTTAACTATGAAAGAGATTATTTGATTTATGATGTATCAGCAAGATGAGGTAGAGAAGGCCGTTAAAAATTACAATGAATGTTGTCTGAGGTACATCAACCTACCACTAATCCTGCCCAGGAAATACCATAGGCATTTAACTTGCGGCTTAATTTTCCAAACCACTTGAGTCATTCACTTCGTGGAATAGGGTACCTGTTTGTGACTGTCAACCTTAAAGAAATCCAAATATGGAACACTGACTTCATTTCCTTTATTTGTTCTTGGAGTCAGAGCTCTCTTCCTTGCCTTAATGTGCTCTTTTTACACATAAATAAAAAAACAGAGCTCTGGAGGATAATGATGTGAGCTTTTTGAAATTTTAATCAGTTTTCATTTTCTTATTTCTCCACCAAAAGGAGAAGAAGAATTGAGTTGTGACATTTCATCTTGCAAGGAGAAAGGATAAAAAAGAGGGGAGGGGGCAACTGAAAGGATAACGTTATTTCATTTTATCCCAAAAGTACGCCAAAGAAAGAAATTATAGACATTTGAATACATTACACTTAGATTTCATTTAATCTCTCAGTTTGAATATCAATAAAATAATGTGGTTTCCTTAAGGAATATGCAATAAGCTAATCCAGTACCACCTTAACTGTCCAAGAATAGATTTCAAATGTTCCACATTCATTCAGCCATAAAAGATATGCTGGACAATGATAAAGGAGAAAGCTTCAGGGATCGAGCAGACTTCTTCGGCACCGCATGTCAGGGAATGTACACGTCTGTCACCTGGAGATGGTTGCATAGTTGTTCCATTTATATTTCTGCAAATGTTAACATTCTATCTAGGGGCACTCAAACATCAAAGCACAGAACAGGAAGTTAGATCAACCAATCAGCATTCAGGGCATGCACCTCCCCACAACACACAGTTGGGATTGCCTTCTCCAACATCCAAGATCATACTCCTGAACATTGACCGAATACATTTCCCCTTTTTAAAAGAAAATAACCCTACAAATGACATGTTAAGTGTCTAAGTCCAACCCCCGGTCTATGGACCGGCACCAGTCTACGCATGCCAAAAACCGGACCGTGCAAACAAGAGAACCCCATCGATGGTATCAGGCAGCACGCGAACCCACACCCCTACAGGCTGGGGAAAAACCTCTCTCCATGGAACCGGTCCCTGGAGCCCAAAAGGTTGGGTGCCACTGATCTAAATGATACATTTAATATCACTACCACTCTTCTTTTAGCTTTCAGAGGCCATTAGAAAAATAATAATAGCAATAAAATACAACTCCTAGCTAAAGTGTCTCCCTGCGACAGAGAGAATCTGAGACATTGTCAAGCCGGACACACAGCACCCTTGAGCAACTGCTGTGAACAAGGGTGCCTTGTTATGCTCTCCAGCCATCAACTTATTGATTCATCAGCAGAATACCCCAAAGCACTACGTACCGGGGATGAGCAATTTACTGTACCCACATGTTCACCAATCAACGGATTGACTCGAATCAGACAGAAAATGTAAGGAAAAACACATTCATTTTGGAATAATACTCGTCCAAAATTCCTGACATCCCACATTTCAGACAGATGCAAAGTTAACCAAACAGGAATCTGCTGATAATTGAATGGCTTATAAAGTGTCTATTTATGCTGCCATTTACTTAGGGAAACCTGCACCAGAAATGTGATGCTTCCTCAGGTGTTATTGTTAAGGAAGAAATTACTGATTAAGAGATAAAGAACTGTTGTGTTTTCATCAGGCCTCGACAATACATTTACAGGAAGTTTTACATCAGGAAATGCTTCCTCTATCCTCACCAAACTTAAAGCCAGACTACGTATGATAATAATTACATAGCTCCACCCTTAACTACAAAGCAGTGTTATTTTATATTTCATTTGTAAAAAAAAAAAGATGTGGAATAGCTATTGCCAACTAAGATCATTGTTTGGAGATATGCAGCAGGATTCACACTGAGAGCAGGACTAAAATATTATCAAAATAATATCGTTTTGAAAAGCCACTTTGTACTAAATATATTTTAGAATGTCAAAATATATATTCCTCACCCAGAGGAATACTAGAGCTCTCTGGAAAGAGGAGCACTGAAAAGTCTGAAGATAAGGTCAATCAAATACAAGATATAAGAACTATTTAAGAAAAATCTGGAAAAAAAGCTTGTAAGAACTGTAATCCCCAAAATATCAAAACAAATGAGAATAAATCTGAAAGAAGAAAATGTCTTTGAAAATCAAAAAACACAGTTGCCTCTATTTATTTCAGCCATCATCAAATCCCAACAGAAGTAGGATCTCTCAGTGACTTGATGCCATAATCTATTCATTCAAATGCTCTTTTCAAGGGAAAGTCACCCATGCTTAATACCCAAAGAATTATGTGTCATGGGTTACACTGTGAGTTAATCATGATCTAGGCCGGATGTCAGTGAGTAATTCATAACCCAGACTTGATTTGTTCATCTTAAGTGTCACTAATTAAAGCTGATTTTTGCTTTATAGAAAGAGAACTTGAAGGAGGAAGTTCATTTGCTATTGACTGGAGAAATTACCTCTATGATTTTATTTTATCAAACAGTTTCAAATATTTTTTTTCAATATGAACATCATAGGAAACAGCCTTTATTTTATTTATTTATTCATTTATGGTATGCAGCTGATTTCAAAGCTTAAGAGGACCATACAGTGACAAACCAATTCAAAATTTTGCTATATATGTCCAAAACAATTTAGTTTATAGCAACAATTTGGAGAGCAATTCTATAACCACAGTGTGATCAACAAACTCAAGTAAGAAAAACAAAATTAAAACTGCTAATAGGTGGAAGTTTTAATCTTTACTGCACAGTACCAGGTTGGTGAAAATTGTCTGTTTATTATAACATAAATATGTCAGCGATTTAATATTACCTTCTGTAAACAATAATATAGCACGTCCATTATTGGGTAATCAGGAAACGTGCTTACAAATATTAGAGCTTTACACATAAAGTAGAGAAAAAATCTGAATATGAACACTATTTTTGCCACTAGATAGCTGCACGTAGCTGGAATGAAAAATGTACATGTCTTATATTTTGCTAACTGGAAAATTTATTTTTGTCATAAACTAGGCATATCCTATTCCAATTTTTCCTGATCTAGCAATATTTTTCTGTGATCCTAATTTTTCCAAAATCAAATAGTTCCAAATTGTAGCTTGACATTTTGCCATCATAGGCTTTCTTAATTATCCAAATTTAGCAACACCAAATTAATAATACAGCAAAATAGTTGTCTTTGCGAACAGGACTATTTATATCCTTGAAATGTTGAAATACAACATCCTCTCAATTTATTTTCTCTCAGGAGAAAAACAAATGCTATTTTATATTTAACCTTATCCCTTGAATCCAGAAGGGGTAATTTTATTCCCTGAGTGTCTCACTCAGTTTTAAAAATAGCGGAGCTAATTTCCTACGTTGCTATATTTGTTAGTCTATGGTGGCAAAAAAAATCTGGAGTCTGATAGCACCTTTTCCAATTGCCTCATTTAATCACCCTGCGGCTTAACTATGAATTTTCTGGTCCCAATTGTGGCTGTTAAGTTGAGTATCTTATTATAACAATTGTTTTTAAAATTCCACTGACAGAAAAAAATGGAGAGATTGTGGTGACATACGCACTTCTTCATTTTTGCATTCCAACTATTTTAATACGCGTATGTGGCCTTTTTCAAGGAATTTATACCAGCAATTACATAAAAACATACTGTATTTTTCTGCCTATAAGACGCCTCCATGTATAGGATGCGCCCCCCCCGACTTTTCTTACCCAAAATTCAGAAATCAGGCAAAAACTGTCACACGCGGTGGGGTCGGGGTCTGCGCATAAGGCAGCAGCCCAGGGCCAAAGTGCCAGCGAAACACCAGAGGGTCGGGGAGGGTGCTGAAGCGAGCGGGCATCCTGCCTGCAGCGCTCATGCCAGCTACCTCTTCCCAGCCAGAGCTGGAATGCCGCTGTGTTTAAGTACCAGTAGATGTCGGCCTACCCTCCGGTGGGCCTTGGCAACTGCTGGAGTAAGACGGGCCCGTTTCGGCAGCTGGCACCCAGATATCCTCGCTTCCTCAAGCATGTCTTTGCCTACCTGATTTCCAGCTCCATCATGTTTCTCCACTGAGTTTCTCGCCATCATGTGCAGGGAAACAAAAGTTTGTGGGACTAAAAAAAAAAAGTTCAATCAATCAATTCCATCTTTGCGAGATTTTTTTTTTTCCATGAGAAGTTGGAATTGGTTGATTGAGCTTGTCCCTCATGTGTGGTGGAACTGGAAGACAGGGATGGGCCACGTCTCCCACGATGGTCAACCTGACCCTGGAGTTCTCCTCTCCGGCCCCTGTGTATAAGACACCTCTCCATTTTTAGGTAAATATTTTAAAGAAAAGGTATAGTTTTATACACGGAAAAATACGGTACATATGTACAGTGGAAGTGGATAGTCCTTCTCTCCCTCTTTCTGATGAAATTCCAAACTGTACTCTCATATGCTCTTCACTTTGTCAAAACTGGTGCAGCCATTGGTAGGGAAGCTACAATGTCTGTCTGTCTGTCTGTCTCTTTCTCTCTCTCTTCCTCCCGCTCTCTGTGCATGTGTGTGTGTGAAATAGGAATTGTTTTAAGTATAAAATGTAATTAGCTTGTATGGAAATCTTTCAAACATTACAAATTAAAATATATATACTATCATTAAATAAAATGTACTTTTCTCAATCATATAATATAATGCTCAAATGATCAGGTAAGCATGTGAGGAATTCACAAATGTTTCACTTACTTTTATTACTGTCAGTTAAAAGAGGTCCTTTCTTTGTTATGCATAACTCAAAGCTGGGCACTGTCATTCATGAACTTGTAGTTTTAACTCTTTATAAGTGGTTTGAAACATTTGGTAGAGATCTCATTTTGCTTTGTGGAACCTCCAAAGAGGCTGATTTGACTCCTTATTTTCCAACTCCAACGTACACCCAAATTTACTACACACTGATCATCAATGTAGAAAGAAAAAGGCTCTCAGTAGGTTATTGCAACATTTGGAATGAAATCCTATTATTTCATTTCATGTAAAGTCAACCTCAAGTTTTACGTCAACATACCCACATTGCTTTATGGCAACAATATGGAAGTGATTTCCCGTTGCCTTCTTCTGAAATATTTTTCAACTTTCTATTCAACTCTATAGCCCAAATGTTTCTTGGTGATCTTAATCCAAACCCCTTATCAAGTGCAACACAAGTTAGCCTTTTGGAGATCAGTCAAGGTAGACTGTGTACTGACACCAGCAATAGACATTATTTCAGCTATGTAGCCTTAGAATCTACCCTTGGAAGAAGATCAGCAGTGGTATTGATTTTAAAAGGAAACAGGGAAACCCTAAACAGCCCATCAACTACTTAAAAACTTGTGGCCGATTTCTCTTAGATTTTTTCCTTCTAGTCCCTTTGCCTTCTCTCTTGTAAGCCTGAATCTCTTGTTTTTATCATTCTGGCATTTTTTGCATTGAAGAGTACAATTGTTTTAAACGAAGAAACAAACAGAAGAACACCAACCAGACACAGGAAAAATACTTGCGGATTTGCAATATGTCAATATAAAAAGCACAGTGTAGATCTGCTTGTTCCCAGATTCTGCCAGACTCCACCAGCACAATTTAACTACTATTTCTAGAAATTAGCTAACAACAGAATCTTCAAGTCCTGAACATAGTTACATCAAAGCTATATTTGTAAACATTGTAACAGAATATGAGTGTGTGTGTGTGTGTGTGTGTGTGTGTGTGTGTGTGTGCGCGCATGCACATGCAAATGTGCATATGTAAAGGAGAATACGAACCATGTCGCCAAGGTTTAAAATTTATTTATCAAATTTATATAGTCATGAGAGGGAAGAGGTCACATGGGCACGACCAAATCAAAGCATTAGCCACCCTCTCAAGGTGGGCTTTATCTGGCCCAGTCACAATAATATTTTTTCCTGATTTTTCCCCCAAACAGGAATCTGGAGAACACCTGCACTATGTTAAGAACATGAACTTGTCTACTCCGAGATTCTTTGCTTCCCACTTTGTCATTCTAAATTCTTCTAAACCGAGTGAAACTGATTAAACTCTGGGATGTTGTCTAGCTTGTTCGGGCCAATTTGTGCACAACAGCTGTTATCTTGCTCTGATGTATCTTCAAGACCAGCAAGGGAAGCTCCAGTGCATCACGTTTTCTGCATTGTGGGAAGAGTGCCTTTCAGAGGAATTCTGGCTTGCCCTTATAGGTAATTGGGTTAATCCATAACTGCAAGGCTACAATGCGAATTATCTGTTTGTTGATTGAAAGAAGGTAGTCAGGGAGGCTGATCATGAGGTTGGAAAGGGAGTAAGTGGGGAGGGGGAAATATTTTGGTATCAGAATGAAGGCAGACAAGACTCCGTATTTAGATACATGCTTTCAGAAACACGCATATACAGGTAGTCCTCGATTTACAACCACAATAGAACCCAAAATTTACGTTGCTAAGTGAGAAATGTATTAAAATAGTTTTGCCCCGTTTTACAATCTTTCTTGCCACATTTGTTAAGTGAATGACTGCAGTTGTTAAATTAGTAACAGCGTTGTTAAGTGAATTTGGCTTTCCCATTGACTTTGCTTGCCAGAAGGTCACAAAAGGGGATCGCATGACCCCAGGACACTGCGACCGTCGTAAATATGAACCCATTGTCAAGCATCCGAATGTAAATCACGTGACCATGAGGATGCTGCAATTGTCATAAGTGTGAAAAATGGTCATAAGTCACTTTTTTCAGTGCTGTTGTAATTTTAAATGGTCACTAAATGAACTGTTGTAAGTTGAGGACTACCTGTATTATCAGTAGGCAGCCCTTCTTTCCATGCAAAACCTTACCATCTGATAAAATTATATACTTTTCGAAAATGAGATGTGCCAAAAAAAAAAGCTTGTACTTGCATTTCAGTGGCTATGAATCCAGTAAGCTCAGACAGGAATAGAAACAATATGAAGAAACAGCAGCAAACGGAGACTGGAAAAGAAATGGGTAAATAAAAGTTAAATTCATTTCTCCCTCAAAAATCTGAAAGACCATCCCCAACCAGCTTGATTTCATAATGGCAATGTTATCACTCAGTTGCTTGGATGCTACTAGAGACTTTCCTTAAAAATATTTCCTGATTCTTCTAACCTAGATCTCAATTTGCCTTCTGTGTTTAAATATTGCTTTGCTGTATGGAAATGCTTCCGCAAACTCCAATACACGGTATATAAAAATCAAAATTAAAATTCTTTCACACCTCCTAGAGCAGGGGTGTCAAACTCCCAGTCCATGGGCTAGATGCGTCATGCGCTGGCTACGCCCACACCCAGTTTAGCAAAGGGGAAAAAAGTTGTGATACATCACGTGACATTGCCTTGACGACACAAGTTTGACACCTCTGTCCTAGAGAGTCCCAAAAGCTGACACAAATCTCTTGTCTTTCCAGTATAATATTAAAAGCAATGTATCAGGGGTCTTAAGTTGGCTGCATGGAAAACACTCTCAGATAATTTAGAACTACATTCTGGAACTCAAAGAAAAATTAATAAAAAGCATTGTGGTATAAACATTGGTTTAAAATAGTATGTTATATAAACAGGCTGAAAATAGATGATCATCAGGATAAAAAAAGTCAGATGCTTAATTCATGAAATCAGCACTAAAAAATATTAGATGTTCATATTTAACTATTCATTTTTCGTCATCCTGGATGTTCTTAATATGAAACAAGAGATATTCCATTTTCACTTCTATCTACCCTGTATAATGTAAAGGTTGAAATAAAACAGAAAACATGATTCCTAAGTGAGAAGAGAGCTAAAGCCAAGTTCAGTTACTACCCGTATTCTGTCTACTGCAATTGTCTTACCTATTTCTTCTTTTATAATTCCTAATATCTCAAAAAAGCAGAACTTGCTCCATTTAGAGGACTCTTATTTCTAGCCAATCTTACTTTCTGTTTGAAAAGGCTACACCAAAAGTGCTTACTATTTCTTAATTTATTAAACAAATGTATACGACTATAAGCTACTATGCAAATGCCAGGAACAAAAAATGGGACACCAGAGGACGCAACATAGTAGAGATATATAACCACCCTCAAAAGGGGGAGAGAAATAATCAGCTGTGAGGGAGATAATTGCACTCTTCCAGGTAATTTTTGCCAATTTCTTTTGCTACCTATTGCTGCAGCTGCCCCATTAGAAAAATTTCTTTGCTGCATAAGGAATAATTTTATTTTGTATAGATATTTTCATCAAAATTATCCTAAGATGGTTTCCATTAGCATCATTAAAAGTAATGAAATAATAAAACCGATCAGCCAGACGAAAGCGAAATAGTACAGGAACCACTTGGTATTTATAATAATTAAGATATCCAAATAGTTAATAAAAAGTCTAGAGAAATAAAAAGATTTGTTTTGGGTGATTCCTAATGGATAACATGGAATATGCTACATGAGCATCTTTGGTGAGTGAATTCCAGAAATGAGGTATCATTGCTATTTCAGTGGTGAACAAAGTAAGAAGAAAGGCTTGGGAGATGGAAACGGTGATAGGAAACCAGTTCTGAAAATATATAAGCCAAAAGAATAGCCCTGCTGTTTAGATGTATAACCAATACATTTTTCTGTGGGCATCAAGATGACTAACGGAGGCAAGACATGAGACAAACACTTCATTCTAATCCATGTTCTCTTATCTTATATATCTATATATATCCTTGGATGTTGAAACAAGGATGTAAGACTTTGATAGATGATGCTGACGGGTAAAGGCCTATTGATACCAGCTCCTGAACTGAGTTAGAATGGAAACACTGTGATTCTAAGCCAATTTTGATTAAGTTTACATGCTTTATTATTTATTTATTTTTTGCATTTCTGAACCACTCATCCCCCTCAAAGAGGGACTGGGAGGTGTACAATAAATTATCCAAATATATAAAATTAAAATGTTAGAATTAAAATTTTAAAAGGAAGCAGGAATAGTAAAACTCTGTGAAGAATTATGAAAAGTTATTTAAAAGTATGAAGGGAAGGGTCTCACAGCAACATCTGATCCCACAATTCCATGCTCCTTTGGGCTCCCCATTCAAGACCCCTAAACCATGTTTCAAATCCTTTTCAGAAGGCCAAGAGAATGGTGGCCTGCCGTACCTCCAGGGACAAAATATTGCATAGGGCAGGTACAATGGCAGAGAAGGCTCTCTTCCTAGACACCAACAGTCGGATTTCTTTAACTGTCGAGGTCTGCAACCTACCATCCCTGCCTGACCGGGTGGGACAGGCCAATTTGACACTATGCAGTGGGAGGGGGGATTTCTTGCACATGCATGTCTCAGCAACTAATTAAGCTTTAGGTGCTACTTTTTTCACAAAATTAAACATTAAAAGATAAGACTAGATTCATTTGCTATATCACAGTTCTTCCCAAGCTAGTATTAAGCAGATCTCTACAATTTTCCTTTAATTGTATGTCTACACTTGGATTTAATACACACTTTTGCTGAAAAGGAAGCTGAAAATCTCTGGGTTTCTTACTAGTATTGGTATTCTATTAGACATCTCTCTATATAGCCAGTTTGATGTATGCTTAAGGCACCAGTCTAGAAACCAGGAAGCTGTGAATTCTAGTCCCACATTAGGCATGAAAGCTGGCTTGGTGACTTTGGGCCAATCACTCTCTTTCTCAGCCCAACTCACCTCACAGGGTTGTTGTGGTGGTGAAAATGGGAGGAGGAGAGAGTATTAAGATATTCACTGCCTTGAGCTATTATTACGGTGGGATGAACAAAATCTTTAAAAAAAATACCTCCATGCGTTTCAAAAACAGTCACAGTGTTGAGTGTTCACAGTGTTCAACAACGACTGTGAATGAAGGAAGCAGACTCAAATGAAAGCAATGAGGATGTGGCAAAATCTGTACACATTAGTCTAAGACAGTGAAAGAGGCAGAGCTGATATTTATTGACGAATTAAAGCAAACATTCTCCACATCTTGACTCCATTCTGAATGATCATAGAATAGGCAAAAAAGAAATGCTTCACACCACAGTATTGAGGGAGGGGAACATCTAAGTACTATGTGACGTCATTCATTCTTCAGACACAATGGCAGGACATTCCAATATCCATCTTCATCACCACAAGGTCTTGCCATTGAAATGTTCTATGTATTGCAGCATTCCTTTTTTAGTCATTATGGAACATTTGTCTAAAAAAATTAAATTAAAATTTCTGCCCATCAAGAAAGGAGAACAATTCTAAATGAGCTGTGCATCAACTGTGCCTACTGTGCATTTACTCAGCAGTTATGAGATACCAGAAGCAAGTTGCTGAGCTCACTTTGCATAGCCACTTGTCCATATTCTTCTTCCATCCTGGAGCTAGGAAGGACTCCTACTATTTTAAATATTACTGTTACAACAGCATGCCAAATTATAATTCCAGAAAACATGTATGTTGTGCTCCTGTTTGTAAGACTATACCATGCATTGCTGTAAGGGCTACGATAGGGATTTTAACTGGGTGAAATTCAAAAGTCTCTTTAGCAAATATTGGCAATAATTGTCATACAAAATGAGTATCGGGATAGTGCCTGTACAGCTTGTGGCCACTCTGTTGTTGTGTATGCTGATTGAAATACATCAAAATACAGTAAATAAAATAGCTGTGGGAGTCCCAATCTTCCTTGTATGTAGAGTACTTGTGAATACAGAGCAAGGCCCTGAGTCAACTCTCCATGCACAGAGGAAGACTCTTGGATCACTTATTTCACAGTGTGTCATGCATGCAACTGGAGAGGCGTGTTTGTAATGTCTATTTATTGGATGCTTTGAGTTGCATGACCTCTTGGCTCAGGCAGGAACCACTTTTAGGTCAGTTGGTCTACCTACTCATTGGGGAAAAATTAATTGGAGGCACATTCATAATTGTTAGAGCCACAGCCAAGACCCTCTAATAAACCTGAGATGAGAAACAGTAGTGGGTGGTACATATTCTATGAACTTCAACTTAAGTTGATATCATACCATTTAAATCAAGGAAAAAACGTGACATTTGAGTTACAGTCTAGCAACTTAATAATTCTCACACGTCAACCACCCATAAATGCTAGGAAATATAATGGTCAGAATATAACATTTTTTGTCATGAATGAATGCCTTTTCCAGGAACTAAATGCTTGACAAAGTATGTCACTCTTCCACTAATACCCCTTTATAAGAATCCAGTTGAATAGGATCAAAGTGTGAGACTTTTTACAGCCAGAGAATGACTGTGCCCATATAAAAGATGATTTAAAGAAATCAGAATGTTATCAAGCTTGAGGCAGAAGTGAAGGAAAGGAAGAAAAAATGTTTTATATTTGACAAACCACCCCAAAAAGGGAAAAGGCATATGGAGACACTCTGCTAAGAATGTATCCATATACCTGAATGAAGGCATATATTGTTTCAAGCTGGTTAGAAAGAGCATTAGCTTGCACAAACTGATTTATCAACGATCTTCTCATACCTACCACAGATTAGAAAGATTGGGATGATAGCTCTTGACCCAGCATTAAAAAAAACAGATGCTTTGTCATCTCCAAAGGAAATTTAGCCAAATCCTATGTAATAACACAAGAATCCGTTTGATACCACTAATAGTCATTTTATACCCACTGATTGTTCTTGCTCTATTTGTTCTCTCTGTCCTTTTAATATTAATCATTATATATATTTATTTATATATATATATAATTATTTAACATTTTTCATTATATCAACATGTACAGAGGTTTGTTCACCCACTTATTTTTATCACTTTATTTTATTTACAGTATTAGATTTATGTTCCAGTTCTTTTTCCCAGAACTGTACTCCCAATATCGTCCTTTTTTCCTGCTTTCGTTGGCATGCTATTTCACATCCTCGAAAATCCTTAAATCTATCTTTCCTTAAACAGAAGTCATGCGTTTTAATAAACATATTTTTGTGTAAAAAATAACAAAAAAACCTAGATGCAAAGGGGTAATTTTAGCCCACCCAGAATGCTAAGGGAATGGAGTCAACTGCTTGAAACAATGAAGCACAATAACCTAAAGCAAGGAAGAGCCGAGTTCGGCTTCTCCTTCCTGGTGTAAGGAACAGGCTTCCTTTTCCCAACCTATATATAAACACAACTATTTTTATGAACAAGAAAGTTAGCTATGTAAATATTTATGCCAAATGTGTAACATGGAACAGTAACATCCAGAACTCCCAGCCAGTAATGCAGACTGAGAATCCTAGGACCTTCCTTCCTTCCTTCCTTCCTTCCTTCCTTCCTTCCTTCCTTCCTTC
>JANHFL010007072.1:52191-71633 GCA_032468155.1 Oxyrhabdium leporinum | reverse complement strand
CCCCCCCCCCCCCCCCCCCCCCCCCCCCCCCCCAACACCCTTGTGTAACTAGGGGTTTGTTCCTTCCTGCCCTTAGGAAGTAACCAAAATCAAATTTTATTTTAAAAAAGCAAAGGATAAAATATACTTAAAGTGAATACATTCAGTGCCATAGAAAGGAATTACAGAGTTGTCTTGATCAGATTTAGCAATTAAATAGAAAATTTAGAAAAAAATGCAAAACAAATGCTCCAGTTAGACCACAGTAGAAAGTTCTCTACTAAAAGATAGGGTTCAGATCAGCATCTGCAGAATCTAGTGTTTGTGTCAAAATGACTAAATGAGCATTGTACTGTGTGTTCTTCCTATTTCATACAGCATGTTACAATGCTTGTTTCAGTATTTGCATGCACACAAACATTTACCTTGTTTGGACAAGTGATACATATAGCAATTATAAAAATATCTTCTGATTAATTACCAGAGGTTTGATTCAAAACTGATCTAAACCCTAATTTTCCAAATTGATAGAAAATAAGAACATTACATTTCTCCTCACAGTGCACAGAAAGTCTGTTCTATACCCTGTCCACAACTTATTCCTCTACCAAAATATCCATGTTTTTTTTTGAAGCAAAGCCCCCTGCTTCCTTTTACCCGGACTTCCAGTTTTCTTGGCAATCCCATGATACTGATCTTCTCTTTACCCCACCTCTGTCCACAATTTTTTCAGCCTCTCCTCCATTTCTACCCTGGCCTTTTTTTCACTGCCTGAATTCTTCTGAATCCAGAATGTTAAGCCACTAATAACAGTTACAAGAAAGGTTAGATTCTCAAAGTTGTGTCAGTAAGGTTTATTGCAAAGGTAAAATGGCTTCTGTTATAGAAATTTGGAAACAGATAAATTGAGTGTATTAAAGGAGGAGCTCCTTTTTCCCTTTGCTCCTCTTTCTAACTCTCAGGGGATTTAGGAGACAGATATTACCTTTTAGGAGGCATGAAAGGAATGCCCATCTGTTCTTTTTCTGCAGTATTTTGGAAACATCCATTCCTGTTCTTGTGTTCATATAATAGAGAATCCAGTTATATGAATAAAGGGAAGGGCTGGGGTATTTGTTGTCTCCATTGATCTCTTCACTTTTCTTCTTTGCCAATTACCATTTAATGCAAAATTGTGAACAGATTGTAAACGATCTTTGTTTTGCATCCTATTGATTTAAATGTATCTAAACACAGTGACTTAATCTTACAGTAACATTGATGTGCCTAATGCTTAATTTCTCTGAGCAGATTTAAAGTGGACCTGATTCCATACCCCACAATTGGCAGAATCAACAAAGCTCTCCTAGAATTAGAAGCATTTCAAAGCAGCCATCCTTCCCGGCAGCCAGATACACCTCCAGAACTAAGATCCTAAAGTTCTTCAACTGCTTGTTTTACTGTGGGGAAATTGAACCAGAATTAAATGGGACTCTCCTTTTCAAGATTTTCTGGGAAAAAAACCTTGAGGGTTTCGTCTGACACAAAGAGTCTTTGACAAATCTAAGTGTTAAAAAAAAGAAGGAAAAAAAGGCACTGTAATTGTAGAGTACGTAGCCGGAGTAAAATAAACATTTGATCATGTGTGACAATTGTAATGCAGTCATGAAGCAGATCAAAAGATAAGAGCTTATGAGTGCTTCTTGTGAAGTTCAAAAAAAGGCACCGTTACTTTGTGTAAATAGCAAAGGTATTAATCTATAGTTAGACCATATACAAAGTTAAAGGACATGAAAATGCAGCAGTCTAGATACCAGGAAGCAAATAGTGATTAGGCCTGAAAAAGAACAGTCACATGACAAAAGTTTGCCAGCTTTTAGTCTAATAGCATATTGTTCAATGCATATGTCCTTTTTAGTATTACTAAGAACTGATTTAAGAACTTTCACAACAACTTTTATGTATTATCTAAGCAGCAAACTATCACTACTTTTTGGCAAAATTTGGTGATGCATTTGGAATTGCTTTAGAGCCATAAGTTGCCCAGTCTTGCCTTACAGTGTCCATCATTAGCCAGTATATACCAGCATTTCAGAAATATTGAAAGTTAGGGAACTTCTAACTTCTTTAGCATAGTAAGTACGGTAGCAACAACAGAACTTCATGCAATAAATTGGCAGGAATTAGAAGTTTTCTGATCCTCAGAGGGATTATAGATTTCCCAGAAAAAAGGACAGAGATTTCTAAAGAGTTAATTAGAGCTGTGCACCTCAAACAAAATCCTATGGTCTGCAAAAGGCATATAAAAGCTTCAAAGGATTGTTTTGAAGATAAGATGTTTGTCTAAGATCTATATGTTCAAGTTCAAATTCTTATGCTTGTTTTATTAGATTTGGCAAAATGTAAACAACTTTCATCTGAGGCATGAAGAAAAAAGATAAATGGATTAGGGGAAGGAGAGAACAGGAACAAGCCATATGTATAAAAACACATTGGGAAATCCAAACCAACATATTTCAAAACAATATTAAAATATCATCGATCGATCTTTCCATGGAAGCACTGAGCCATCTCCAAAATACCTATTTTGGTGGTGCTCCCTCTCCTCCTTTGCCGTCTCAACTGCCAAAAAGCTAAAAATGAAGATGCGAGCTACTGAATTCAGCTGAGACATTAACTGCCCAGCTTTCCATTATGCCATCACATATGAAGTTGTAGGGGTTAAAAACAGAAATAGCTGAGATAATGACCACAAAGTGAGAAGCTGTCCACCTGTCTCATACTTATCCATGTTAAGAATAAAGGCAGGGGCTGACATCTTTGTTACACACTTTAAATCTAGACTAAGATCTAAGACCGTGTTTCTCAGACTTGCTTACCTTAATATGCGTGAACTTCAGCTCCCAGAAGTTCAGCTGTCAGTCCACGTATCTTAAAAGGTGCCAAGTTGGAGAAACACTGATCTAAGAAATCAAACCTTAAAGCAATCTCTGGTACAGCCTCAACAGCCCTGCTCTTTTGGACATAGTTATCAATTCATTTTTATTATTCTGACGTCCAGTTGTTTCTGTTGCTCTGTGTCTTGATCTTGCCATGGAATCAAAACAATTCAGGTGGGCTCTTCACAGGCACTTACTGGTATTTAGTTCTGAAAATCAAGCTGGAATTTGTTTGTACTGTTGTAGAACTTGCCGGCGTGGTCTGAACCTCCAAAGACAAGCACCGTGCACAGGTGTTTTTTGCTCTGTTTCTGCTTATCCGTGTTTGTCAGGTTAGTGCAAGTTAAATTGAGCAGTGTGTGGCCTGCCCGGGGCACAGCGCAAAGATCGCTATGCTTAATTGCACTCCAAGTCAAGGTATCTGCAATCGAAAGAAAAAGATAAGCCCTGGCGAATTTCTTCTAGGGCTAAGGGATAGTTTTATGGTACAATTTTATAACTTACCTAAATGGAAGATAAATGCATCCTGAAAAGCTGCACTGGCATTACAGCCACCACTTATCAACATTTTTTGATCAGAGATTTGGACAGCAGCATGGAAACTAGAAGCCAAATAGATCTGAAAATTAGCCACTTCTAATTAGCGTTGATAAGCCTTGAACACAAAGGTATAGGTAGTCCTTCACTTACGACCAGAATTGAGCCCAGAATTTCTGTTTCGTCTGACACAAAGAATTTCTGTTGCTGAGACATTTGTTAAGCCAGTTTTGCCCCATTTTACGACCTTTCTTGCCCCAGTTGTTAAGTGAATCACTGCTGCCATTAAGTTAGTAAAACGGTTAAGTGAATCTGGCTTTCCCATTGACTTTGTCAAGTGGTCGCAAAACAGGATCACATGATCCCAGGACGCTGTAGCTATCATGAGTCAATTGCCAAGCGTCTGAATTTTGATCATGTGACCACATGGGGATGCTGCAATGGTTGTGTGAAAAATGGTCCTAAGTCATTTTTTTCTGTGCCATTGAACTGTTGTAAGTCAAGGAGTACCTGTATACATGTATCAAATTTACTTCCCAAGCCTAGGAATTATGTTTTCTAGTCTGGTATGCCCAATCCTTTATTTTTTCCAAATGTACTACATGCTTACCCCCAGATTCTCTGAATCTCTTATCTTATCTGAAAAAGCGTATTAGACTAGAGTAATTGACTTGGCTTCCAATCACAACTGGGAAGAAACTATTGCTGAATGATGCAGTCATTAAGTTACACCTGATTTTACAACTATTTTTGCAGCAGTCATTAACAGAATCATGTGGTTGTTAAGTGAATCTAGCTTCCTCCATTGATTTTGCTTGCTGGAAGTCCCCTGGGAAGGTAGCAGGGATGCTGCAATCATCATAACTGGTTGTGATTTTTTTCCCCCGCCTCACTACATTCTAATGGTCATTAAATAAATGCTCAAAATTTGAGACCGTTCATAAAACAAATTATTTTATTTATTTATATTTCATATTTTTTAACCAGCCATCTCCTTTAGAGAGGCAGAGGGGCAGTAAGGGATGCCACCCTGCTTCTCTAAGGGAGATGGTCTGGGTATAGTGAGGTTCTTAAATTATATAGAGGGATAGAATACTTTAAATTTCCTTCTAGCCATTCTAGCCATATTTATATCAGCATCCTTTACCAGCATGTATAGAAGGATTAGCATCTGCCAAGTTTCATAATAAATGCTTCAGGACTGAATTTCCTTACAAATTAACAAACTTCCAAAGAGTAAGAGTTTAAAATTCATTCCTTTATCTAAACCTAGAGACGCCAAGATGGGCAGCCATATAAATTTGATTTTAAAAAAAACACCTGTTTCAAACTTATTTGGTAGCACGGCAGAGTTAATGAAAGTGAGCACATATACAGAAACACCATGAGCAGACCTGCGAGCAGAAGGCTGTCCAGAGAGAGATGGAACTGTTTTATACTCCATAAAACCTAGAAGTATGAGATAAAATAATTAGAATGTGCTTTGGACCCACAAAAAAAAAATCTGTCTCACAGTTTTGTAGCACCTCAAAAAGACCTAGCTAAAGTGCATATTTGCATAAATTAGACTCTACTGTAGCAGCAATAATGAAAAGTGAAATGGGCACAAAATGCATTGATAGATCATCTGGCCACTAAATTATTCTATTCCACAAAAACTGCAATTAAATATTGCAACACCTTTTTGTTGTGTTTATTTCCATAAAATTAAACAGCTTCCTCTCTTTAAAGGACTTATAGTCGAATGAGGACCCAGATTGTTGGGGGCAATATTCTGACTCTGCAAACCGCTTAGAGAGGGCTGTAAAGCACTGTAAAGCGGTATATAAGTCTAAGTGCTATTGCAGTTTTATTTCATTATCCTAGGCATCAATCCTTTTTCAAGACCTACAGTCCTACAAGTGCTATTGTCAGATCGTTATTGCTGCCTTTCTCCTGAAGTGAAATTACTTCCATTTACTGTCTATGGAGATTCTTGTTTTTTTCAAGAGGCAACAGGACTTTCTGGTTTTTCTTTGAAGACATTTCATTTCTCCTCCAAGAAGCTTCTTCAGCTCGGTGTCCACTTCTTGGATGAGCTTCTTGGAGGAGAAGCAAAATGTCTTTAAAGAAAAACGAGAAAGTCCAGTTGCCTCTTGAAAAAGTACCTTTGGCACTCCCATTTACTATTCTGTGAGTTTTTTTCATGTGTTAGCAGCTTCCATTTCAGGCTAATCTTTTGTTTTCATCAAATTGAGCTGCTTATATGGGTGTCTTCTTGAACCTGTCCAAATCCAGATGACATTTAAGAAGGCAAGCATTGTGCCCTTCTTACCTAGATCAAGGATGTGTGTGTCATTCAGGTATGTAGAAGTCCTCTGGCCTCCGAATATGACTAATTTGTTCTTCAACAAAGTAGCTGAATGACTTTGAGATAAGGGCAGAGAACATAAAAATCAAACATACTTAGGCAGAAGTCTTGTTCGTACATTATTATTTGACACCTCGACAGGAGAAATGCATCAACTAGCCAACTTTTTATATTCCGCTCATGTTGATTCTTAAATGTTTCTTTAAAATGAAAATCAAGGACAAAAACTATCAGAAGGATAATCCAATAGTGGGAACAACATTAACTAGCATATTCAAGAGTCCATAATGGTATTTGTTGTATTACTGATCCTATTTCTGGTTTTCTGACATTTATAAATTTATAAATGGAAGCACCAGTAAAGAAGGGGACAAGGAAACAAGAGAAATCACAAACTTTCCATTATGAGTGAAAGTGTCTTGACATTCATGACAAATGAATCTTACTTAAAATCCTTCCTTCTGCTATTGCTAAGAGATACAACTGCTTTGCAGTGCTAAGCAATAATGAGTGTGATGGAGGGGAAAAACAATGGCTAAAAAAAGGAAATAAGAATAAGTACATAAATGTATATGATTATTTAAAATGAGTTCTGTAGAAAGACTCAAATGGTAGGTTTATCCAAGGTGCTCTCCACGTGATTTTGAACTTATTGAAGGAATATTATACATCAGTATGAAAAAAAGAAATACTCACTTCTAACTAAAATAAAAGTGCATGGAAAAAAAAAAAAATCCCCGCTTCACTTTTTAGCGGAGAAAAAGACCAAGGAAATAAATCTTGCCTATTTCAGAATCCTCTGAGTTCAAGACAAGATGCCTCACCCAAGTCTTGGCAGAGGCTTCTCCCCCTCCACAATAGGTTGGTACCAAATCTCATAGTCAGGGTTGAAAATAAAAAGTGCATTGCTGCAGGCACCCATCTCCAAGGACAACATTTTAGGGAAAGCTCCTCCGAAGATGACTAATTCCTTGCGATAGACAGTTGCACTGTGAAAGGCCAGAGTGGGCACTTTCCCTTTAGCCTGAGAAGAAAGAAAAGTCTCATCACAACCCAAATCAGCAGGCGAATCTGACTTAACATCATCATCATCATCTCTCCTACTCTCAACGGCATTACTGGATAGCATCCATTCAGTTTCTAACTGTCATCTATCAGAAAAATTTCACCTGCTCTATTTACTTCCCTTTTCTGTCTCCTCATTGAATTATTTCACTTTTTGCCATTGTATTTGAATTCTTATTTCTTACAAAAAAAAGAGTAAGAAGATTGCAAGAACAAAAAAAATAGGCACACAAAAGCTACACTTCTACAGTGCCCAATGTTTGGTTTCTACTCACAAAAACATGAAGCCATTTCCAAGATGTTGTATCCAAAACATAGATGCTGTTGTAGCGTCTTCCCTCTTTTATGCCCCCAAATATGTAGATGCGCTTGGTATCTGGGTCATAAGTGGCACTGTGACCTCGGGAACACTGTGGTATGGAATTTTGTGTTGGGAAATCCATAGGGAACCAAAAATCATTATCTGTGAATTAGAAGATATACAGTAAACAGAGAAGACCCATAGTCTTGTACTTGTGAAATTCAGAGACATTTTCCTTAAGGCAACCCCCAATGCTATTCAATGGAAGTTGATTCCAGTAATTTTAAACTCAAATTGTAAGACAGCTAATCAATTTAGAAGATTTTGAAAGTTTTCTTCCCATGACTTGCCAGCAAGGCATATCATTATTAGAAGCACAGAAGTATCTCACCAATCTCCAGTTTCCAGAGAACATCTTTGCAAAATTGTTGATTAGATCCTTCACCACCAATCAAAACTGCTGTATCTCTGTCACACAAGCACATAGCATGATACCATCGAGCACTTGGACAGGCTAAAAACAAGTAGAAGTAGAGTCAGTCAACAGAACCAGGCCACAGAAATCATTTCATTGTGGAAGAATAATTCAGGAGAGCCTATTCCTACAAGCTTAGTCCATGAAAGATACTTTCATGCTACTGTAATTAGCACTGTATGAAATGGCCATTCTTTGTTCATTCTTACTGAACTATCAGTATCAAACTATTGTTCATCTTCCATGAAAGAGATAACTTTTTCCTGATCAAATCAGCTAGCTTGATCCAGTCAGTCAGAAAACGCCTGTCCAGGACTCCACTTATCAAGAGATGAGATATAAGGGGGGCGGAAGGAGTAGAAGCTCCCTTCCTATTTCCTAACACACAAGGTTGGTGATCCCAATTCTTATGGTCTTTCAAAAAGTTGAATAGGCTGGCTTTCTCTGAGGCTTTCCAGGATTCATCCTGGAGCCATCAATGTAAGTTTCATTCTTAGATTTTATCAGAGATACATTGTTGATATTTTGTGTTACTGTATTTTTGTTATTATTGTTAAATTATATTGTTATTGATGTTTTAATTATATATTAAAATTTAACATTCTGAAAAAATGAAAAAACAGTTTCCTAAGTATATCTAGTGTCTTTCTATGGGTAGTCCTTGGCATCCCAGAACACACCTTCTAATTCTTTAAAACTTTCTGAAGGTCTTGTAATAAATGAGCGCAAATTTAAATTATTGGTTTAAAAGACTGTCTTTGTTGCCCCTGAGAGGTAAAACAATCAGCAGTTTAATGTTTTAACTATTTTTATACTATTCTTCCTCCTGAAGAAAGGACAAAGTATAATGAAATGGACAAACAGAAAACCTTTACTTTCTCATCCAAAAATATGGAATATTAATTACAATTCCATATATAACTCACACAAGATAGATATTAACACAACTAAGAACTGCTGATCTAGATACACCAAGCAAAGTTCAATTTAAAAAAATTTTTTAAAGCATTTTACCTTGCAACTCTTTAACCTCCAAATCTGCAGATAAAATGCACAGAAATAATTTTAGTATAAAACAAAAGCATCTTAATACTAAATCTCAGTTTTCTTCATGCTGAGTATGGCAGGGTTCCACCCACATGCAGTCCCAGTCAGATTTGATGCCTAGAGATTGTATGGATAAATCCATGCAGTTTTCTAGGCATCATTTTCAGAAGTAATTTACATTGCTTCCCTCCTTCACTTGCACTAAGACTGAGACTGAATGACTGGTCCTGGCAGGACTAGAATATTGTTCTCCTTGCTTCTTGTCCAGGACTTTAAGACTTGCATTTCTCAACTTTGGCAACTTTAAGATGTGTGGACTTTAACTCCAGAATTCTCCTTGCTGACTGGGAATTTTGGGAGATGAAATTCATACATCTTAGAGTTGCCAAAATCAAGAAATAACGACCTGGACCCAAGCTGTCTCTTATGCCAGTATTACCAGACTTAAGATTTATGTGTTTTAGAATGCACATTCAGGGTAATTTAGCATAAATTTAATAGCTGTATATCCATAGTTTTTGATGCAAAGTACTGAAATATTAATATTTATACTAAACACACGAACCATTGTTTTACCTGTACCATGAATTTATACTGATGCACAAATAAATCCTTCATGGTGATACCCAGTGTAATGTGTTGGAAAACATAGTAATGCAATTTCAGCCAAGAAAGATGACTGAAGCAATCGAAGATGAGTCACTGTTGCCCAGCCAAACCTACTTCAGACGATATTATTGCGAGGCAAAATTGGACAATGGAATGCTATGGCAATAAGGCTATTTAACTTTGCAAACAGGTAACTAAAGACCTTTTACCTTCAGTTTCATCTTGTCTATGGGTTGCCGAGACTTCAAATAGAGTCCTTCTGGTTTTATTTAATTGAATCAGGTTAGGTAGACAAGTTTTCTTCTTAGCCTGCAGCTCTGTAGGAGCAGGTAGCATCAGTAGCTTTTCCATTGGTGGAGAGTAGCTCTTTTCAAGCACAGGTTCTTTATGGCACATTGCTGAACTCTGATTTCTATCCTGCGCATCAGAAAACAAGGAAGAATTACATCAGAAATTATCCAGGCTCTATAAATAGCCTTATTTAAAAAATGCTCCATAAACTAGATTTCTGAAGATTCCAGCAAGACCCAACCAGCCACTCTGGGAGGGAGCATGTTGAATGTTTTGTCTGATTTGGCAGGTACACATAGAGTGAAGCATCTTGTGACATTAATTTCCTAAAATTACTGTGGGCTCCAAGAACCACAGACTTTGAATAACTTTCCATACGTTGAAACCACTGTACGTATTATAGAGGCCAGAATAAAAGAATTATGTAAAGTACGGTTTCAGACTGCCAGTGCAAGGATATTACTCTCTGAAATTTTCTACATTTAAAAAGAAGCATCTTAATAATGAGAACAGGCTCACTAGAAAAACTTATTATCATGTTCTCTTTTATATGCAAAGGAATGTTTATAAGTGAGAGCACTAAAAAGTCAAGGCCATTCTCTCACTATCATATTCCGATATAATATCACCCAGAATTCTATAGCCAACTGGATGCTGTTTAGCCACACTAAAAGCTGACGGGCAGAAAACCAGAGGACACAGAACTGAGATTTGTTCCATCTGAAGGTAAAATAAAAGTCTTGGAGCTGAGGCAGCCTTTCTCTAACGCAAACCTCAGGGAGCTCCATTTCAGCTACAACTAAAATTTTACCATTTATTTATTGATAGATGGCAGCACTCTGTCAACCTGCTCTAGGCCTCGAAGCTATATAAAGGTTAGACCTCCACAGATTACCAAAGCTCTAAAGTAGGAAATCAAAAAGTAAGTAATATTTCCTGCCATGAAAAGTGCATAGCCACAACTGCACTAACGCTATAAATCAAGTTTGGCTTAAAAATGTCTTTTCTTTTTTTTATAGACAGGAAACTGGAGGCAGCAAAGAACAGAACTGCAAGATCAATAGATGTTAAGAAGTGGTGCTTTAAGGTTGCAGTCATCTTGATACGGGAACACATCCACCAATCCAACTCACAGAGATGGGGAATATGTTTAACTGTTGAAAGAGAAGCTTCTCCATCACCAAACCAGGTGGCTTGTTTTCTGATACAGCCACTCCACTTTAAATCTCCATTTTTACTTAATTCTCAGATGTATTTATTTAATATGGTACAAATAGACAGAAATAAGGTAATTACAAGGGTCTGATATATAAAACCTATCATACAGAGTTCCTCCAATCTTTGGAGCGTGCCTTCAGGAAGAACAGGTGACTGATTGGTTTTTGGTTCCTCAAATATTAAATGGAGGTGCTATGGAACAGTTAAAAAGGAGATGCAAACATGAGAATACCAACTTTACCAACATGTGATTTACAAAGGAGAAGTGATGATTGTTGCTAAAAAAGAAGGCACAAGGGCTGAATAAAAGGAGAGGAAATTAGACCTTATTGGGTCTGTTCCTCAACTCCAAGGTACTGCAGCTGGTGTCATCTTATCTGTTTGTATTGCTAGTGTACACAAGATCAGTTCTTAATAAAGTACTAATGATTTGAATCATTAATGGATGAAGCAGCTTACCTTACATTATATTTCTGATTTGCATGGCAGCTTCTCCCTCTCCCTCTCCCTCTCCCTCTCCCTCTCTCTCTCGTCTTTGGAGAAATTGGTTAAGTATTATCAATTACATCCATGTTTTATCTTTTTAATTATTATTTTATCCAGTCTGTATTATGTTTATAAATACCTCAAGGCAGTAAATCTATCTTATATTCTTTTCTCATCCTATTTTTCTCACAACAATCCCCTGTGAGGTGAGTTGGTTGAGAGAGCGTGATTGGCTCAAAGTCACCCAGCTAGCTTTCATGGCTAAGGCAGGACTAGAACTCCTGGTTTCTGGGTTCCTAGTCCAGTGCCTTAACCACTAAACTGTCTTTCTAAATTAATGGAAGAAGTCTCAACTGTAATGTTGAGAATTTTCAAGATGATCATTTTGAATGGATCTGAACACACAGGCCTATTTTCGGTTTCAGGGACAAGAGTTTGAGCACTAAAATCACTTTGGTTGTGCGCTTGTGTGGAATGACCTTTGTCAGGACTTTTAATACTACTGACTATGGTGTGGTGCTTCATCCTGCTGTCAGTGGCATTCTATCTTGGTACTTTCACTCCTGGATGATTGCCCTCATAGGGTGATTCCAGGAAATACCTATTTTGAATACAGCACATTCTCACTTTAGCAATATAAATATAGATTAGGATTCAAGAAATGAACCATCAGAATCAGAAGGGGTTTAAAAGAGTAGACCTACTAGCTTTCACATAGTAGGTAAAACTTTTAGGGTAGTAGATATGATCACATCATTGATGAAAATGCAACTGGAAGACATTTTTACTTTTTTTACAAACATGGTAAAAGTTTTAAATAAATTTACAAGGTTCACGTGTCACTAGGCAACACATAAGCAAGACATCTAAACATAAAGTCTGCTTACCTCTTCCTTAACGGTCAGCAGAAGTTTAATAGGATTGCCACTCTCTGCCTGCTTAAATGAAGCCATGAGAATATCAACTCTCCAATCACCTTCCCAAACCAAACATCTGCTCAAGCAAACACAGACACATGGATGTAAGATGTATTTATTTACTGAATCCATAAACCACTATCTCATACGTGTGACTTAATTAAAATAATAGGAACCAAAGACACTCAGAACAGATGGGACAGGGAGAGACCAAATAACCTGGCCCCGTGTCATGTAGAGTTTTAAAGATCAAAACCGTAACCTTGAATTAAACCCAGAAGCAGACTGGTAGCAATGCAACTTGCAGAGTTGAGGTATAAAATGTTCAGATCTGGGGGCATACAGTAGCCTATGCTGCTGTGTTTTGCAGCAGTAGAAGCTACTGAATGCACTTCAAGGGCAGCTCTATGTGGAACACCTTAGAGTAGTTTGTTCAAGTGGTGACCGGGGAATGCGGGAATGACTGATTGAGAGTAGAGCCCTTCTGATCAAAGAACAAGTGCAATTGGTACACAACACAAACTTGTGCAAAAGTGGTAGTAGCCATGACTGCCAACTGGTCCTTGAACAGAAGTTATGAATCCAGAAGAATATCAGATTGTGAACAGGATCCATCTGGGATAGTGCACCAAAGATACTAAGTTCTCAGATGCAGAAAGCTCCAAGACCTAAAGCCACTCAGTTTTGCTAGGGTTGAGCTGATGTCTGTTGTTCCCCATCCAAATCCCCAACATACACTTTCAACAGCATTGCTTATTTCACCATGGTGGAGATTTACAGCTGGATATCATCAGCATACTGATGACATCTCAGCCAGCAGCTTCACGTAGATGTTAAACAAGAGTAATGAGACTACTGAACTTGCAAAATCCCACACAGTAGGGGCCTGGGGCATGACCCCTCCCTCCCAATCCACATGATTGGAATCTGTCACAGAGGAAGGAAGAGAAGCAGCACAACACAGTGCCACCTACTCCCAATCCCCAATGCTGATCCAGAAAGAGACCATGGTTGGATGACATTGAAGGTTACCAAGAGAATATGCTTTGGTAAAGCAAAGATGGATGTACTAACCCCATCCTGTTCCCATCAGAGGTCACCCCAAAGTGTGACCAATGTTATTTCAGGCCCAAGCTGAAGCTTGGGACCAAGTGGAAGGGACCCGACTGGAATTTACCTGGTTTCAGATCCCAGCTTGCCAATTCTTTGCGGCTTAATATCTGGATTTATTAATACATCCACAGTAATGCTAGTTTTCTGAGAATAGTGGCTCCAGTCACCCAACCCGAAGATCACAAACTGTTTTGGCAATGGAAGCGGCAAGCGCGTCTGGTAGCATTTCCGATGACAATTGCTTAGAGGGGATAGAATATAAAAGTTACTTTGGAAGAGAGAAATAGCTGGGCTTAAACTGAAGAATGAAGTGGTAAGATGTAAGCAAAGCTTTTTTTTTTTAAATTAAGTAGGTCAACAAAAACATTTGATAACATCTAGGAAGCTAATGTAACAAAGCTATTTTTTCTATTGATTCTGTTTGTAAGGATCCCTTCTTTTCCCCATTCCCAAATTTGTGAAAAAGTTGAAACAAGCAGTTGAACTGAGTCAATTGAACAGCTGATCCCATAGTTGGAAGGCAAGTTTTAGTAGAAGAGTCTCTACTGCTTTTCTGGCTGCTATGAACATCTAATAGCTTCCAAATATTCAGATATTCAACTTCGCCTCTGTATAGTACCAAAAAAGAGGCAACTCTCTCCTATAAAAACATTGCTTTTATAAAATAATAATGGTAGTAATAGTAATTACTACTTTTTAAAGAAATTCATAAAGTATTACACAAGGTTGCAGAATAACTAGAAAAGCAAAATTGAGTTAATAATATACAGTAGAATGTGTGCAGGTAAATAAGTATAAGCATGCTTACTTTCTTCTTTGAAGCAATGTTTTAAAATGAGGTTGATCTGCTGAATTCATCAGAAGTTTTTCAGATTAACCATACATTATTGGGTTCATGCACCACACTGAGGCAAATGAGGTACACTATTACTTAATAACAGAATAACAGAGTTGGAAGGGACCTTCTCCAGGGGTGTCAAACTGGCAGCCAGCGGGCCAGATGCGTCATCCGCAGGCCATGGCCATGAAGGGAAATGTCGCAAAACATCACATGATGTCAATGTGACACTGCAAGTTTGACACCCGTGTTCCAGTCCAACCCCCTGCTCAAGCAGGAACGCCATATCATTTCAGACAAATGGTTGCTCAATCTCTTCTTAAAAACCTCCAATGTTAGAGCACCCACAACTTCTGAAGGCAAGTTGTTCTACTAATTGTTCTAATTGTCAAGAAATTTCTCCTTAGTTTTAGGTTGCTTCTCTCTTTGATTAGTTTCCATCCATTGCTTCTTGTCCTACCCGCAGGTGCTTCGGAGAATAGCTTGACTCCCTCTTCTTTGTGGCAGCTCCTTAGATATTGGAACACTGCTATCATGTCACCCCTAGTCCTTCTTTTCATTAGACATACCCAATTCTTGCTACCATTCTTGGTATGTTTTAGCCTCTAGTCCGCTAATCACCTTTGTGGTTTTTCTAACATCTCTACCTCTTTTTTTAAAATATCGTGGCGACCAAAACTGAAGCTGAAATTTGAATCCAACACCATTTGGTATCAGGAGAGTAACAAAGGCATAGTTACCGGGACTGTTTTAAAAATGGGGAACGCTCAACGTAAATGAATTGCCAACAATGCAAAGGCAACTCGGTTGCTTGTTTTGAGTGCTATATGTACAGCAGCAACTTAACGTTGCCTTCCCAATTCATCTTCTCGGCTTGGGACAACACACGCAGCCCGGAGGCCTCACCTACTCAGCTGCCGGGGCGGCTCACGCAGAGACCACACCACGTAGAAGTCGAGTTTGCTGTTCACCGTGACGAAGTCAGCGCGTTGAGACTGGGGCGCCGAGGCAACTTCTCGATGCCACAAGCCCCCTGCAGCCCAGCTCCAGCGACGGAGAGGAGTTTTCCATCCATCTAAAGCTAGGAAATTGGAGGTAGCAGAAAACATGGCCTGAAGTTCAGATCTGGATGGGGAAAAAGGTGGGGGAGTGGAAGCGGGCGGGGGCTCCTAGATTTGGGGAAACGGCAGTGGGCCGATTCGGTTCAAGATTGTTAAGGAAGGCTGCCGAGTGTTTGCTGACTCACTCGCACCTGGGTAAACTCGAGAATCACACAACTTCCTGACATCTTTATTAACTGCAGGTGTAACACAGCCGGCCCTGGTTCCTTTGCTTAAAGAGGCTGTGCTGGTTTATGTAGTAACAGGCAAAAACCAAGAATTAAATGGTCCGGCGCATGGCTTGAGAAACCTCGACTTAGTTGCTTGTATCTTACCATTTATATTGTTTCCTTAGTGTCCTAGTATGATTTATATTGATCGCTTATTTGGTATCCATGATTATCACTAAGTGTTGTATCTAATGTTTTATGATGAATGTATTTTTACAGTGACTATGATAATGATCTATCACTACTGTTGTATGTACACTGAGAGCTTATGCACCGGAGACAAATTCTTTGCGTGTCTAATTACACTTGGCCAATAATGGATTCTATTCTATTTTATTCTCAGTTATTGCTTCTAGTGAATTGGTGGCAATAATAGAGCAAGGAAAATACTGGAATTCTGGAAGTCCATCCATCTTCAAGCTACCAAGGTTGAGCAAAACTGATTTAGAGGACTGTGACTGACTAGAAGAAATCTTGGCCAGTCCTCTGTAGCTCTTCAGATCTTATTTTGGGATTTGTGTGTGTCTAGCCAGATGGACACACTAGCTATTGGACCTAAAGGCACTCTCAAAGTTAACACGGATTGGAACCATGTCAGCTTCTCAGGTTTTTTGGTTTTTTTTAATATTAAGGTAATTTTTAAAAAAAGCCAAATGAGGGCAATGGGTTATAAGATGTTCTTCTAAAAGGTTAAGCTGAAAAGAGTAACTGCATCATTTAGGATTCTTTAATAGCTGAAAAAGTGATCCATGATATACTTTTGAGTCTAAAATGTTGTTCCCAATATTCAGTCCTACTTAGCTGAACAAAAATAAAAATAAAACACCACTAGGCCCAAGATTCAAAGGGCTGCAACGAAGAAACCAATATTGCACTGAAGGTGTTTAGCATTGTCCCACTGGAAACACTTTTGGGAAGGACAGCTCCATCTCAAGATCACCTAGTTCACTGTGCAGGAGGATTATTGTAGCCACAGCTTTTGAGCGGAAATCCTGAGCTGTTGCATTATGTAGGTGGAAATAATATGCACAATTAGTTTCTATTTGAGTTATTCTCAAAAGCAGAGTATTGTACCCAGTAGAGTTACTTGAAAACAAGGAAGGTCCTTGGAAAGTGCTTAGAGCCAGCTTGGAAATACAGTACTTTCGGCTATCAATCACTGCAATAAAATGTCTCTGTTGTATTTTGTACTCATTTATTTATAATTATTGTTATAAATGCATATTAAGCCATCCATCCACGTCTTGAGAATTTTTTCTTTCCTCAACATTTCCTAGGTTCTCACAAACATTTGAGACAAGGAGTCTTATAAGAAACAGTGATACATTTATATAAGAAACTTTTATACATTTATATAAGAAACATTTATACAAAACTATTTTATAACCTATCAGCAATTATTTCCTTAACACCTACAAGTAATTTGTGTCAGAAGCAGATATCAATGTTTGGCATTATTAAAAAACAAGTAGACAACCCATAACTCTTTCGATCATCCTTTCAGAGATATTTCCTTACCAGATTCCTCAATGCCTTCAATAGAAATTCTAATGCAGGGGTCCCCAACCCCCATTCCATGGACTGGCACCAGTCCGTATAATACCAGCAACCAGGCTGCACAAATAAGCAAAGCCCCATCTGCGGGATGCAGGCAGCACGCAAAACCATGCCCCTTCTGGTCCACAGAAAAACCTCTCTCCATGGAACCCATCCCTGGTGCCCGAAAGGTTGGGGGGCATTGTTCTAATGCTACTGGAAAAACTGAGACACATTCAAAGATGTATGTGCCTTGAAAATAGCCCGAGTTGAACCGTATAGCACGGTCAACCTTTAGCAAAGAAAATGTTTTACGACATTTTGTATTATGTCATAAATTGTTTTATGATAGTTTTGATGTCATAAAATATTTGATAACATTTGCCAAATTTCAATTCCACATGAGTCATGGGCCCCAAATTTCAGAATATTCTCTAAATTAGATGAGATATACCATGGTTCAAAAATTGTTGCCCTATGATGTACCATTTCGCCCAACGAAAGGTTACAGGAACAAGAGTTTTATATAGATAGTAGAGTGTGCAGCAGAAATACCAAAGGAAATAGAGAAAAAGTATTTGGATTATTAATACATCAGAATAGCATTGAGAATATAGGAGGGTAACAATTTACATCATTTATGTGATAATGTTGGGTTTAGTAATGTGATTGCTATTATGGTTCTAAACATATTTCTTCATTAAATAATTATTCTGCTAGTTGTAAGAATGGAAAATCTTATGCAAGATACTGAACCTTTGCATGCTCACTATGTCACCTTCACTATCAATACCACACAGGATATCCTGGTCAGCCCTCTAATCTCTGTAAGATTATAAAATGATTAACCACACCTGGGATGGGTGAAATGAAGTGGTTCTATCTTAGCATGCCATTATCTATTATTTTCTTGTTTTATTTTTTATATTTTTAATGTTTTTATAATTGTAGCAGCTTTACATATTTATCAATTGTTTTTAATTTTGTTGTACGTGCCCAGAGTCGCTTTTGGTGGGAAACTATATAAAATAGATAAATAATAATTAAATAAAACCACATACTTTCTGATCTAACTATTACAAAGCAAAATAGAAAGGTTATTGGATTAATGATCTCCATATTTATAATTTAAAGACTATTTTCATCCAACTATCTCTGAAGAATTTAGAGATGTAAAACTATAACATAATCATAAAATAACATTGATGAGAAATGGTGATTTCTGTACATGGCCAAGCCTTAAAAATGTAATTTTAATATACATTTTGGCAGGAATCTATCCAAATAGGATAGAATGCTGTTTCAATTTTTTTCTAACTGCTTTAAAAAGTGCTATATAAATGTTTGCTTTAAATGACAAAAATCTAAATTCATTGACCCATCTAGCCTATAATAGTTGATTCTTGAAAAGTTGCATTTGGGGAGACCAATCTTCCCTTTTGTACCCACCAAGGTCCATGATATATTTAAAAATTAAGCTGCATGTTGGAAATACCAACTTCCAGTACTATCTTTATTCCCAAGAATACTTTGCAATTTAAATGGGCTGCATGAGCTTCCTTTAAAAATTGAAAATGATTAATGATTGGAAGTATGATTATCTGCAATAAAAAGGCTAGATAAGGAAGAGATAATAATGTGTGCAGACCTCTGTGTGCACATGTATCACCTCTCCTGTGGGAGCTGCATTGGTTGCTGATTTGCTTCCAGGTGCAATTCAAGATGCTGGGTGCCACCTTTAAAGCCCTTCATGGCTTGGGACCAAGTTATCTGAGGGACCGTCTCTTGCCAGTCACATCTACCCGACCCACCAGAGTGGGGAGGCAAGGAATGTTGTGGGTCCCATCCCCTTGGGCAGGAGTGTCAAACTCATGGCCTGAGGGCCAGGTGCATCATGTACTGGCCCCATCCCCATCCGATTTAGCGAAGGGGGAAAAAGTTCCGATATGTCATGTGACGACGCCGTGATGGTACGAGTTTGACACCCCTGCCCTAGGGAGATACACTTGGTGGGACTCAGAAGAAGGGCCTTGTTCATGGTGGCTCCCTCTCTCTGGACCATCATTCCCCCAGAGATTAGAATGGCCTCTACTCTGACACTCTTCTGGAAAGTGCTGAAGACCTGGTTTTACCAGTGGGCCTGGGGAACGCAGTGGGATGGAGCCCATTAAATGGCTCGTATGATGTATTATCACCGGGGTGGGGGTTATTTTATTATGCTATTTTATTATATTGTTCTTTCTTTTATTAGTTTTGTTTTTCATATGATGTTTTTATATTCTTGTAAGCCACCTTTCTGCAAGAAAGTGTAGGGAGGACTGAAGCTGGCAAGGTGAGATTCTTGACAGAATTGCTGTATAGAGCCTAGGTGGCGCAGTGGTTAGAGTGTTGAACTGCAGGCCACTTCTGCTGATTCAATCTAGCGGTTCAAA